>CM034542.1:51271135-51384679 GCA_020002185.1 Paraescarpia echinospica
GGATATCCTCATTTCTTACTGGTGAACCAGGCAAGGTTTGTGTAAGCTGATAGAGTCTGTGTTTTTTATCATGAAATCATGTTATACTGTAAGTTATATCTATTATAATATTCGTACTTACTGCACAAATGTGTTTTAGCAAAGCAGTAACAAGATTTAACAAGACTGCCACCAGGAGAATTAACTCTAGGTGGCAGGTGGACAAGGAAGCCCTTTGGCTTATCGAGAGTCCAACCCTTTTATCTATGTGTATCCCATCCTTCTGAGGTATGTGTCAATTTTATTTTTAAACATATTCACGCTACTAGCACCCACACAATCAGCAGATAATCTGTTCCATTCATTTACAGTCCTTTGTGAAAATGAGAACTTTCTTATATTTAATCTACACTGCTCCTTTGCTAATGTAACTTCATGTCCTCTAGTCCTTCTATCTTTCTTAACTGAGAAAAAAATATTTCTATCAATATTTTCATAACCATTCATTATTTTAAACACTTCTATCTGATCTCCTCTCAATCTCCTGGTCTCTAGTGTTGTTAAGCCGCATTTTTGTAGGCATATTTCGTAACTAAGATCCCTCAGTTTTGGTATCATTTTAGTTGCTCTCCTCTGCACTCTTTCTAGCATATCTATGTCCTTCCGGCGATATGGCCTCCACGCTTGAATACAATATTCTAAATGAGGCCTAACTATTGTTTTGTGCAGCGGTATTATTAGCTCTTTTTCCTTATACGTTATGTTTCGCCTAATTAATCCAAGGATTTGATTTCCCTTTGAAGCTGCAATTCCGGATTGCTCTGAAACCTTCATATCAGCACTAATGGTTAACCCTAAGTTCTTTTCTTTGACAGTAGTACTTAGTACAGTACCCCCCATTGTATATTCTACCTCTTCATTCCCATGTCCTGCGTGGAGGCATTTACATTTCCCAAAATTGAACAGCATTTGCCACTTTTCAGACCATTTGATCAACTTGTCAAGATCATCTTGTAAATGTTGTCTATCTCCATCACTTTTAATCCTTCTAAACACTTTTGTATCATCCGCAAATTTCAACACCTTGCTAGTTATTTCATCATCCAAATCATTGATATATATTAAGAATAATATAGGTCCTAGTACTGATCCCTGTGGTACCCCACTCAATACCGATTTCCAGTTTGAAGCCTCCCCATCAACTACTACACATTGTCTTCTGTCAATCAGCCATTTTTCTATCCAGTTTATTATACCATTTCCTATGCCATGGGCCTTTAGTTTAAGCAGTAATCTTTGATGTGCTACTTTGTCGAAAGCTTTTTGAAAATCTAAGTAGACGATATCTACTGGTGATCGCTCATTTACCCACTTAGTGATGTCTTCCAAAAAACATAACATATTTGTTAAGCATGACCTCGCTTTAAAAAACCCATGTTGAGATGGGTTTATTAAGTTATGTTTAACAAGAAAATCCACCATGTGATCTTTAATTAGTCTTTCTAATAATTTGCAAATCACTGATGTTAAACTCACTGGTCTATAGTTCTCTGACTTGTTTCTCGAACCTTTTTTAAATAACGGTATAATGTTTGCCTCTTTCCATTTTAAAGGAACCACTCCCTCTTAAAGACAAATTGAAAACTGTTGCAAGCGGTACGCTAATTTGTTCTACAATTTCCAACATTAGTTAGAGAATTCAATGTTTACAAAAATTGCCATGCTGTCACTCAAATCCACAAATAGTGAGCTTGGATAAATCCAGAAAAAGCAGAATGGTGACAACTAAAATGGCAATAGTCTTGGTCAAAACAGCAACAAGACATAACTAAAAACAGCAATATTGGTTAAAACAGCAAAGAATATTCATTATTGGTCAAAACCGTGACAAAATGCATCATAGCAGGGGTAGAACTACCACTTGTCCGCTAGTCCGTACACTAGTAAAGATTACGGCGGACTGGTAAACCTGCCTACCAACTAGTCCGGCTGTCTAATAAAAACCAGCACGTTACGTGGCACCACCATCCGTACCATTGACAAACTAATTCTTTACCAAATGAGGCGACAGTGAAACAGTGCTTTTGATAGGCTGTTGTGTGACATCGAATTCTGAAATGACAGTTGTTTGGTTTAGCGTATCTGGTAGAGTGATATGGCTAATGAGTGCAATTGGTGGCCATTTTCAAATGCACAGTTTTCGAGGATGGTTTACATCTACATTGCTTGATTAGTGTATGCTTATGCACGATGTATCATTACTTGACTGGGGTTGCGAAACCCGCAGTAAAGCTGGTTGTTTTCTGATGTCTTCCCATTCTTCATATCTCTTAGTGCTGCTTCCACCCCCCATGGTGTTATCTCTGGTACTTCTTTTGGAACAGACAGTCTCGGTTTAAATCCTCTCCGATGCTAAGAATTGACACGTTTGTATGACTGGCTTTGTGCCAATAAATTGTCTATAAATATTAAAAAGACACACTTTTGCATATTTAGTTCACCAAATAGCAAATACCAGGTAAATAATTGTATTAAAATAAACAGGGAAGTTAATAATCATGTTGGTAAACATAACAAAGAAGAAACAGTGTAGTTCTTAGGAATACATATAATGATAAACATTTAACATGGAATAAACATATTAATTTTTAATCAGTTCTAAAATATCTAGAGCATTTTTTGCAATTAATAGAATAGTAATGTTCTGCCACATAATGCTTTAAAAACCCTCTATTTTACCTTACTTTAAAGTCATTTAACTTATGGTGTATAAGTATGGGGAAATGGAAATACTGTAAGGAAGTTAGACATTTTACAAAAATGTGCTATATGAATAATTAATAAAAAAAAACATACAGAAGTCACACCGATCCTATTTTTAAATCTGAAAATGGACAAATCTCATCCAGTCACTTTCTATGTTTTTTATTATTATTCATTCCATCATATCCTCAGGCCGCTGTCACAAAGTCATCGTTATAATATAGTTATCGTACATGTGTATGTGTGTCGTAGTTTAAATTTACATTTGTAGAGTCACAGGAAGACGGCATCTAACATGCCATGTGACAACATGCAACACATTACTTTTTTAAACGACTGTTTTGTGTATACGTTTATGTTGCTGTTTTTTTTGTTGCAAAATAAAATTTGAATACATTTGAATTTTGATTTAGATATTTCACATTTCCTATTTCAGTCCAATGGTGCTAGTCTATTTCCTTGGGTTATTTTCCATGGGAGAAGGGCCAGGGGCCGGTTTCATGAAGCTAAGTAAAGTTTCGCAATTACTTAGCGTCACGTGTTTGCGTAAACTCCTATGTTCGCTTATATTAAAAACATCACATCATTTACTAAGACAGTCATCTCAGCGTTTAGAATATGCTTAGCCACTTCATGAAACCGCCCCTTGGTGTCTAGACGAAGAAATTGCATTGAGCAAATGTTGAAGTATCTGTGCATCTGTATTATTACCATTGTCCAGGCAATACTGACTTCATAATCTATAATATGTATGTTGTAACTAGGCTGATTTTACTGAATGTGTCATTCCTTGTTGGCCCACACAGAATAATGTCACATCTGGCAAGTAATGAACACTATTGCGCCCACTGTTACTGACAAGCCAAACACATTGTGATTGGTGATTAAAAAAAACAAAAAACACAAGCAACTGTAAAGGATATTCAAGAAATGAAAGACACTGGACTGGTCCTAGCCTAGCCAGGCCAAGGCTGTCTGGGCAGAAACGACCAAACAACGCAGTTTCTAAAATATTACAGTCCTAATTAATATTACCTTTTGTACTTTACAGAACCAGAAGAGAATAAACCATGCATTTAACAACCTACTATATGTCTATGACGTCCAAAACATAAGTTGAGCCTGAGCCGAGCGCTACCACGTCCATGATCATGAACATGGTTATATGTTATGGACACGTTCAAACTTCAAGAAAGGAGCGACTTTCAACCAAATTGAAAGATACCGCCACGCGTACGTGGCCTTACCGTCTAGATATTTCACTCGCGTTTCAGCTCGACATTAATACTGATGTAATTTTGAAAACCGCTACGCCGAAAATACTAAACCCAATGCCATGCAACTACACAAAAATACAAAGCTAACTTATTTGACAAGTTATTTTAGCAGGGCACAGGTCACAGCCAGCGCGCAGGTGCGTCTTTTTTGATAGTCTCGTTTTCGTTTACCTGGAAGTAACGTCAAACCGAAAGAAGTATCAAGAAATGGCAAAATGTTGTGTATGCGCTCACTGTGACATACATTTTTCTGTGTAAAGCAACGATACAAGACCAATGTTGATTGAAAGAGGCCAACTGACATTTATTCATTAACATAGTTTAAAAATAATTAAACAACACGATATACATATACATTAACACATACGTACCACAGCAAGCATGCCGGTTTACCGTACTAAAAACCTTGAGTACGCTAGTGACAATCAGTATGAGGAAAAAGCCCAGGCAACATCTCGTGTACTTATCGATTTCAGGGAAAAGCGTCAATAAAATAACTTGTGAGCTAATACGTAGGGCCTGCTCAGTGTGGTACAGGGATCGAGGAGGTTGGGCAAAAACAACGATAATCAAAATAATTAAGTCTAAGCCATCAACCTAAGTAATAAAATAGCAAAAGAGAATGAAATTTGGATGCTTAGCCAGAATAACACACAAGCTGAACCAATGAATTCGAACGCGGAGTGACGCTAAATTCTCTCTTTTTCTGACTTATATTGCCCTTACCCCCCACATATTCATGCACAATGTTCTAAATTTGGTCACTAGGGAACCACTATTCGACCTAATCCACTGGAGGGCACCACTGTTCCCCCTTACGACCGATCAATCTTGCATCGTTTGCCTCACACAAAATCATTGTATGCGCTCACTGTCACATACATTTTTCTGTGTAAAGCAACGATATAAGACCAACGTTGGTTGAAACAGGCCAACCTTTATCACTACCTGGATATCTTACGAAGGGAAACGATCTAGAGGAAGTCCGACGAGGCGGTGGAGAGACGGACTAGATGAGTACTGGAAGGGCACTAACTGGCACAGGATAGAACAAGACAGGGAAATCTGGAAACGACTTGCTGAGGTCTTCGTCCATGTGTTCGTGTGTGTGTGTGTGTGTGTGTGTGTGTGTGTGTGTGTGTGTGTGTGTGTGTGTGTGTGTGTGTGTGTGTGTGTGTGTGTGTGAGAGAGAGAGAGAGAGAGAGAGAGCCAAGAAATTTATATTTTTATACAAGTTATAAATGCACCATTTAGTGACCAAAAAGAGATCATTGTATGTGGGGGTGTTTTCTCTTCCATCCTGTAGGTTTTTTTTACAAAACATGAAAATGTGCACTTTGGTGACACAATCTGATTTTCTGCCAATTATATTTTTACCTGTAAAAGAAAAATGTTTTGTTCAAAAAGGCCCCTGAATCTGTCCATATCCCTGAGACGCCCAAAAATCCTCCAATTACACCCCTCTTAATTGAGACGATCGGACAGCTCTGTTGCTTCAGCAGGGAGATGCGTACTGGGAATGCTTCTGGTGTGTGGCCTATCCTACGAACAACCATTCGGCCCCTATGCGAGTTATAATTCTTTTCGCTTCGAACCCGACATTTATAAAGGAACATAGTCTGTTCGTCTACCCGGAATTAGTAATTTCTAACTGGAAGTCTGCTGTGCTGCCCATGGGAAAGTACGTGAGCATCGTTGAACATCAGATGACATAGCAATGACCTCAGCCCGACTCGGCCGTATTGCCAATAAAGCTTGTTTTGAACCTGGATGTGTTGTTTACTATATGAACATGCACCCGTGGTTGCGCCTTCAAATTGCGACCGTTATTATGGTCTTACTAAACACAATTTGGCAGGCAGTATACCTTCATCATAGTTAATATAGTCTTAAGAACATTATATTAATTAATACACCAAAACAAGGAACAGACTACGTTCTTTTAAACGACTTGAGCGTGATCCTGTCACCTAAAGTTACGTTTCCAGTCTAGCTTGTATCTTGGATGTTAGTTGATATTTAACAAGATTTAACAAGATTGCCATTCAGAGAATTAACTCTAGGTGGCAGGTGGACAAGGAATCCCTTTGGCTTATCGAGAGTCCAACCCTTTTATCTATGTGTATCCCGCCCTTCTGAGGTATGTGTCGATTTTATTTTTAGACATATTCACGCTACTAGCACCCACACAGTCAGCAGATAATCTGTTCCATTCATTTACAGTCCTTTGTGAAAATGAGAACTTTCTTATATTTAATGTACACTGCTCCTTTGCTAATGTAACTTTATGTCCTCTAGTCCTTCTATCTTTCTTAACTGAGAAAAAATATTTCTATCAATATTTTCATAACCATTCATTATTTTAAACACTTCTATCTGATCTCCTCTCAATCTCCTGGTCTCTAGTGTTGTTAAGCCGCATTTTTAGGCGTATTTCGTAACTAAGATCCCTCAGTTTTGGTATCATTTTAGTTGTTCTCCTCTGCACTCTTTCTAGCATATTTATGTCCTTCCTGCGATATGGCCTCCTCGCTTGAATACAATATTCTAAATTAGGCCTAACTATTGTTTTGAACAGCGGTATTATTAGCTCTTTTTCCTTATACGTTATGTTTCGCTTAATTAATCCAAGGATTTGATTTCCCTTTGAAGCTGCAATTCCGCACTGCTCTGAAACCTTCATATCAGCACTAATGGTTAACCCTAAGTCCTTTTCTTTTACAGAAGTACTTAGTACAGTACCCCCCATTGTATATTCTACCTCTTTGTTCCCATGTCCTGTGTGGAGGCATTTACAGTTCCCAAAATTGAACAGCAATTGCCACTTTTCAGACCATTTGATCAACTTGTCAAGATCATCTTGTAAATGTTGTCTATCTCCATCACTTTTAATCCTTCTAAACACTTTTGTATCATCCGCAAATTTCAACGCCTTGCTAGTTATTTCATCATCCAAATCGTTGCTATATATTAAGAATAATATAGGTCCTAGTACTGATCCCTGTGGTACCCCACTCAATACCGATTTCCAATTTGAAGCCTCCCCATCAACTACTACACGTTGTCTTCTGTCAATCAGCCATTTTTCTATCCAGTTTATTATACCATTTCCTATGCCATGGACCTTTAGTTTAAGCAGTAATCTTTGATGTGGTACTTTGTCGATTGCTTTTTGAAAATCCCTCGTCTACCCATTTACTGATATCTTCAAAAAAACATAACATATTTGTTAAGCATAACCTCTATTTTAGAAACCCATGTTGAGATGGGTTTATCAAGTTATGTTTAACAAGAAAATCCACCATGTGATCTCTAATTAGTCTTTCTAATAATTTGCAAATCACTGATGTTAAATTCACTGGTCTATAGTTCTCTGACTTGTTTCTCGAACCTTTTTAAATAACGGTATAATGTTTGCCTCTTTCCATTCTAAAGGAACCACGCCCTCTTCTAATGACACATTGAAAACTGTTGCAAGCGGTACGCTAATTTGTTCTACAATTTCCAATAGTAGTTTTGGCGGAATCCCATCCACTCCAGGTGATTTATTATCCTTCATAGCCCTTATTTTCTTAGCTACCATTTCCGGTGTTATAATTAATTGTCCTAAATAGTCTGAATCTGCCCCCTTGAACTTAGCCTCTGGTACTAGCAGTGAACAAATATCTTCTCTGGTAAACACTGAACTAAAGTACTCATTCAGGTCTTCTGCCATTAAGAATCCCTCTGATATTATATTTCCAGCACTATCGTGTAGAAGACCGACCTTATCTTGAACTTTCTGTTTGCTTCGAACATACGCATAAAACTCTTGCTGTCATGTTTTTTATTACTAGCGAATTGTTGTTCATAGCTACTCTTTGAATTTCTAATTTTTTTTATGGCTTCTTTCGATAAGTGTTTCTTTTTGGACCGTTTCCCTTGTTTTTGAAGGGTACACATTTATCGACTATGCACTTAATTTCATTCTTTAATATATTCCAGCATTCTGTTGGTGTCTTATTTTTCAGTGTGTTATTCCAGTCTACCTTTGCTAAATATTTCCTCATGTCCTTATACCTTCCTTTGTGGAAATGTCTCATATACTGCTTTTTACTATTCCTTTCTTATTTTACTTTGATTGTAAAATGTATCTGGTTGTGATCACTACTCGCCAGTGGCTCACATATCTTGACATTGTCAACTAATTCATTCTGTGAGGACAAAACTGTGTCTAACACATTCTCACCCCTGGTTGGTTTTAGCACATGTTGAGAAAGGAAAGTATCTTGAACTAAAACTAAAAACTTGTGGTCCTCACTCGCCATAATTGTTGTTGTGTTGTTTGGATGTATTGATAATAGCCATTATATGACAGTTTACTACAAGACACGTTAGAAGGAATGGATGTTTAATCAAAGCCCAACACGTGAACAACTGAACTCTAACCTAGTATAATGAGGTCATACTAAAGCGCGTAATACTACATATCCCTTTTTTTTTTTTACAAAAGAAGAGATTATGACTTACTCAAAGTATCTTGTTATAAAGTCTCTGAAATAACTGTAAACTTGTAAAATAACAACATGCAATAGATTTAACTCTGCTATAAGCTATACAGTATGCATTGCTTACAGTCTTTGTATCTATTCATGCATAGCGCTGAGGCTGCTTAATATGACGACCAGAGCGGGTCACATATAGTCCAGTTGTATTATTTTGAACAATGTTCTCAGCCGAGCCGTCTGTAGTCTTCGTGGGAGTAGTTGAATCCACAACAGCTGGAGCGGCCTGGACTGTAGTCGGACTGGCAAACGATACTCTCCTGACGATCGGGTGAGTCGAGTTGTCTCGGATTTGATTTCTGTTTCTTCGGATAGTGCTTGTGCTCGGTGTCGTGAGAATGTACGATCTTGGATTCGGTGTTTTGTCAAGGACCGTCGCAGGTCTCCACCGGCCTTAATCACGGAAGCGAACTGCTTGACCGTTGTGCAGAGGCGGGAGATCTCTTGCGTGTTGATCGTGCTGAAACGTCATCTTGTCCTGTCGCTCTTGTAGCCTCGTTCTCATATCGTCATGATCTTGGCGTGTGTCAACGATTTTCGTCAGAAGAGTTGACTGTACTTTGCGACCATTGAGGAGCTCTGCTGGACTTGGAAGTTTACTGTCAATTGGCATTGTTCGCAGACACAGTAGCGCCAAGTCGAGATCCTGCCCACTTTGCCTCGCTTTCTTCATGACATGCTTCACGGTTTGGATTTGGCGTTCGATGAAGCCGTTTGAGCGTGGATACCTCGGCGAAGACGTTACGTGTTGGAATGCCATCTTCTTTGACAGGTCTGTGTAGCATGCACTGGCGAAATGCGGGCCATTGTCCGACACGACACGCATAGGAACGCCTGTCTCGCTGAATATCTGCTTTGTGACAGAAACGACGGTTGAGCTTAGACATGGCTTCGGCATTTTGCGCACGATGGGACATTTTGAATAGTAGTTCGCAATGATGAGCCAGTCTGCGTCGTTGAAGAAGAACATGTCTGTACCAACCACTTCCCAAGGTCTACTCGGTACTTCGTGCGGCTGTAGCGTCTCGTGCTGCTGCGCTGGTTGGTGTTCTTGACAGATGTCACACGACTTGACTGTAGTCTCAATGTCACGATTGATGTTGATCCAATACACAGAGTCTTTTGGTCTGAGTCTCGTCTTCTCTATGCCGAGGTGACCGTAGTGTAGTTTCTGCAGTATGAATGTCTGCATGCTCTCAGGAATGACGACTCGTGTTCCTTTCAGTAGGATACCATCTTCCACGGAGAGTTCATCGCGAAACGACCAGTACGAACGGATGCTAGTTGGCAACTCCTTTATTGTTTCGGGCCATCCAGTCACGATCGTTTCGGAGAGTGCTTGGAGATCTGGATCAACCTTCGTCTTGTTCCTCAGCTCTTGGATGCGTTCATCAGAGAATCGGACGAAGTCAACACGAACATCAAGGTCGATCGTTTCTGTGTTGTGCGTACTTGGAAGACGCGAGAGTGTGTCCGCAAGGACAATGTCCTTTCCTGGTTGGTATTCAACTTCCATGTCATACCCTTGCAGTTTGAGGAGCATTCTTTGTAGTCGCGGTGGAGAGTTGACAAGACCTTTCTGGATGATCGCAACGAGAGGCTTGTGGTCCGTGACGACCTTGACCTTGCGTCCGCATAGGTATGTGTGGAACTGTTGTGTGCCAAAAACAATGGCTAGCAACTCTCGCTCAATGCAGACATATCGTTTCTCTGCGCTTGATAGAATCTTCGATGCGTATGCCACCTGTTGGATTACACCAGACTCGTTCTCTTGAAGTAACGCCGCGCCAAGTCCAAGGAGACTAGCGTCTGTCTGAAGTATGGGCGTTTTGTATGGACACGTTGAAGTATTGAAGACTTGACCTTGAGGTGACAAGATGTTTCAGACCATCGAAGCAACTTTGATGGTGCGGTTCCCACATGAACATGCTGTCTTCTTTCAGTAGATCTCGAAGCATTGAAGCCTTGCAGCCAAGTTCGGTATGAATGGGCTCAAGGTCATTAGTCCAAGAAACTGCTGAAGCTCTTTCTTGTCTCGAGGTGGTGGTATGTCTTGCAGATCGCGGATCCTGTCCGGATCAGGTTTGATGCCATCGATGCCGTAGATGAGGCCAAAGAAACTGACACTGCTCTCCTTGATCAGGCACTTGCTGGAACTGAAGACAAGCCCGTTCCTCGACGCAATGTTCATGAGTTGATGAAGATTTCTGTCATGTTCATCTTCTGTGGCACCGTAAACCACCACGTCGTCAGCGATTCCCTCTGCTCCATCACACTGCTCGAGAATCATGTCCATCATGGATTGAAAGATGTCTTGTGATGCAGACAAGCCGAATGGAAGTCGCTTGAAGGCATATCGACCGTAAGGAGATTGAAACGTAGTGAGGAGTTGAGAGTCCTTGTGAAGCTGGACACCCCAGTATCCGGCTTTGGCGTCAAGTTTGGAGAAATATCTTGCTCCTGTAAACTTGTGATTAAGTTCTTCCAACGTAGGAATTCTGTGGTGCGGTCTCTTCAGTGCCTGATTCAAGAACTTGGGGTCCAAACATATTCTTAGGCTCCCATCTTTCTTCTTTGCATATGTCAGGCTTGAAACCCACTCTGTTGGCTCATTCTCGTGCACTTTGCGTATGACGTCATTTTCCACCATGGAGTCAAGACTGCTTTTGATAGCATCTTTTAGCGCAATTGGTGTCTTTCTTGGAGGATTCACGCGAGGAGGAACTGCGGGATCCACCACCAACTTCACTTCACCACGAAAACAGCCGATTCTGTCAAACTGTTCTGGATACATTCTAGTGAGGTCATCAACGCTGTTTATAGAGGCTGTGCTCGTGACAGCTGATTGTCCCGTAGCAGGTCTATCTTCTGTTGAGGAGTGCGTCTTGATGGTGCAATGTAGTCACCAGCTTCAACTTTTCACACGACTGAAGACCAATCACTGCAGGGCCGGTTACATCAACGATGTAGAACCGAGTGTCACCCCATGCCGACTTGTTGTAGCTGCATGAAATGTTAACCACACCATGGCATGTGATGGACGTGCCATTGTACGCCGTCAATCATGCGCCTCTTGCTGCTGCGACGATGTTATCAACGGGGAACCTGTGTCCACTTTCAGGCTCAAATTGTGGATGCCAGGACGATTGCTCAGTTTAATTTGCACCTGCGCATAGGCTTCGTCGCGATTATATTGCCCGAGACACATTGCTGACACCTTCACATCATGAAAACTGAGTGCATCAAATGACTGTTCAAGTGTGTCAGTGTTCTATGCATTGGAACGCATTTGATGAATTGACTTCTCGTTTGCATACGAATGTTGTCGTTGCCGATGCTCGTTCCTGTTCCTGGATTTCGAACGTCCGCGCTGATGTGGCGTGATGTTGTTGGCATGCTGTTTTTTCTTAGTCAGACAACATTTCGCCCAGTGGTTCATTCTGCCGCACGCTCTGCACTTGACTCCAAACGCTGGACAACTTTCATGCGGTTTGAATGGGTATTGTTGACCACAGTTACGACATTTGGCGGATGAGTTTGCACCACGTCTGAAGCTATGCACCTCAGTTGTCGCCACTGTTCCCATGTCACGAATCTGCTGGACGTGGGAGGCACTCGCTTCATACGCTCGTCCCAACTGAATTGCTTCGTCCAGTGTGTAGTTCTTGTTTTTTCCAAGCAATTCCTTCTGGTAATCAGGAATTGGCGTACCAGCTATGATCAGTTCAATGAGTCGCTCATTCAATTCGTTATCTTGAAACTCGCATTTCAGAGCTAACAACTTGCATCTGTTTATGAAACAATCTAAGTTTTCTTCTGGCCTTTGACGGTAGTGCATAAGTCGTAACCGGCTGATGCGATAGTTCTCACACGGCTCAAGTTGTTCAACGAATTTGGCGAATATCTTGGTAGGATCTTTCCTTTCCTCTTCTGTGAGGCTCCAAGAGTTGTATCGGCGTAGTCCTTCATCGCCGACTTATAGTAGAATGTGTACTACTTGTTCACCTTCCTCAATTCGCTTTGCTTTGAAGTATAATTCAAGTCGTTGTTTAAATAACTTGAATGTTTCTGCTTGATTTTCCACTGACCAATCCATTCTTGGTACGTGATCCATGTTCGCTGTTGTTGTTAGCCAATTCGCGCCTACTAGTAGCGTGTTAGCTGTGTGTCTTATAAATTGTGTAGCTTAAAACTACCAGCCAGGCTGCTTTAATGAGCCCCGGTCAGTTATAATTATGGAAATATGGGTTATATGCCTAGCTATAACAACAGACTGCAACAGTGTTCAATTGCTAGCCAGCCAGACCGCTTTTATGAGTCCCGGCAAAAATTACAGAAGGCTGAATGTCTCTGTTGTTTACACGTAGCTGTCCATTTGCATGTGATGTGACCTTTGATCCCGACGCGGCTGTCGAGTGACGTCATTCATGTTGCGCGTGATTCTTTTGAACAAATTTCAGGCACGGCGAATAAAGACATATTTTTCACTCATCAGTTGATTCAAAGTTCACGATTTCAGTGTCAATACGTTACCGCCGCCTTTAGTTTGTTCTCGTCGCTGCCACCATGTTGTTGTGTTGTTTGGATGTACTGATAATAGCCATTGTATGACAGTTTACTACAAGATACGTTAGAAGAAATGGATGTTTAATCAAAGCCCAACACGTGAACAACTGAACTCTAACCTCTAGTATAATGAGGTCATACTAAAGCGCGTAATACTACGACAATACTCTGTAGAGATTTCCATTATATATGCCCGTGGTTAAAATCCCCATAATAATACAGTCCTGTTTGATTACTTCCCTTATATAAGCGTTTTGTATTTTTTCATTCTCTTCTATGCTTATGTTTGGACTTCGATAAACTAACCCAACTGTTAACGTTAAGTTTCCTGTAACTATGTTACACCAAACAGCTTCTTCGCAATCTGCTTCTCTTTCTAATTATATTTCATAAGCCTGGATAGATTCTTTAATATATAAAATAACTCCACCTCCCTTTCTTCCTATTCTATCTTTCCTAAACATTACATATCCTGTAAGTCCCAATTCGGCATCTGATATATCGGTGGTGGTCCAGGATTCGGTTATACCTATTATGTGAGGGTCACTATTGTCGTAACTTGACTATTAATGTATAACTAGAGAGTAGTAAGTATTATAAACCTTTTATTATGAACGAAGAACCACGCCTGCGGCGGAAACCAACTACAGACACAAAGCGCGCAACAGCGCGCCGTATACACAGCATAGATTATACCCGATGTAACGACTACAGAATGTCCGATTATAACACTCCTTCCTCTTAAGCTTTTAAGTCACTAACTAATGTAATAACATGGAACAGTGTCAGAATACTGAATCAATTAAAGGTCCAGTATTTTCCGTTGTTTGACACACCGGTTTGATCGGCGTAGCACAGGAGACGATGATTCATCAGGAACCACAGTCACATCACTTGGTGGTCGAACAGTTTCATCTGCCTCAGACGGAAGTGACTCTGCTTGAACATACGGCTCCGTAGAAGATGAAGGAAGGGTAACACACACCGACTCTGGAATCTCCGGAACCATAGGTACAGTCACCTCACCTTCAGCCGTTAGCCGTAGATGGTCTACGTGCACATAGCGACGCTGTGCACGTACTTGCACTAAGTAGGTGAGCGGACCCAGTCGTCTGATGATCTTGCCCGCGACCCATTTCGGAGGACCGCTGCCACGATGATTGCGAACGTGTACTGCATCACCGCTGATCAGCTCTCGAAGCTTCACTCTACTCCGATCGTGTTGCTCTTTTTGTTGCGTCTGTTTCTCCTCCATGTGTCTCTCTAGGTGCGGTTTGAGAAGACTGAAGCGATTCCTCAGTCGACGCTTGAGGAAGAGTTCCGCAGGAGACACACCGGTCACGGTATGCGGAGTGCACCGATAACGCAAGAGGAAATTAGCGAGCCAACTCTCCTTCGTCAGTTGAGTTCCAACAGAGTACTTCCGAAGACTCTGCTTCACAGTCTGCACACAGCGTTCAGCAGCACCGTTCGACGCTGGATGGTATGAAGCCACCCTCGTATGCTTGATGCCGTTCTTGTCCATGAACGTCTTGAACTCGTGTGCGGTAAATTGAGGCCCGTTATCTGACACGACCTCCTCCGGTAGACCATGAGATGCGAACATTCCTCTGAGTACCTCAATGGTCTTAGCGGATGTAGTGGACCTCATCGCCACAGCTTCCAACCATTTCGAATGGCTGTCAACCACAATCAGATAGTTCACACCGTCCTTCCCAGCAAAGTCAATGTGAATTCTCTGCCATATGCGTGTGGGCCAAGGCCATGGATGCAGTGGTGCTACGGCTGGCTGATTCTTCACTGACTGACACACTGCACAAGCCTGCACCATCGTCTCGATATCATTGTCCATACCTGGCCATCATATGTAGCTGCGCGCGAATGCTTTGGTCTGGCTGACTCCACTATGCTCCGAGTGGAGCTCATCTAGCATCGCCTGGTGATAGGCTGACGGAACCAGAACGCGTGATCCTCACAGCAGACAACCCTGTTCAGTTGACAGCTCGTCTCGCTTCGCGAAGAACACTTGTTGTTCCTTGTCTGTGTGGTTGGGCCAACCTGTGAGTACATACTCGAGTACTCGTGATAACAAAGGATCGCTGCGGGTTTCCACGGCGATGTCCCTAGCCTTGACCGGGAGATCGTCAACCACTGATACTTCGAATATTGCCGGCTCCTCTGTCGTTGTAGTCGGTAGAGGTAGTCTCGACAATGCGTCAGCGTTGGCGTGATCCTCGGACTTACGGTACTCGATACCGTAGTGGTACGCTTGCAGGATGAGTGCCCAACGCTGCATTCGTAACGCTGCCAACGTTGGCACAGCCGTTTTGGGACCGAAGATTGTGACCAACGGCTTATGATCCGTGATCAATGTGAAAGAGCGTCCATAGAGATACTTATGGAACTTCGTGACTCCAAAGATGATCGATAACGCCTCCTTCTCGATCTGTGCGTAGTTGCACTCACTCGACGAAAGGGTCCGTGACGCGAACGCTATCGGCTTCTCATCTCCGTTTTCCATGACATGTGACAGCACGGCCCCGACGCCTGTCGGAGACGCATCCGTAGCAAGTCGCAGTGGCTTACGACAGTCGTAGTGCACCAGCACCTGCTGTGACGTCAGCAGATCTGTGCACTTCTGCATTGCGTCATCACACTCGGGAGTCCATCTCCACTCACGATCCTTCATGAGCAGTTCACTGTGACGTAGTGTTGCGACTCGGCGTCCAACTCGAGTTGTTGGTACGCATGGGATAGGTCCAGCTTGCTGAACACCTTGCCACCGGCTAGTGACGCGAAGAGATCCTCCACGTTTGGAAGTGGGTAGTGCTCACGTTCCACATTCGGATTGATCGTGACTTTGAAGTCACCACAGATCCTCACCGTCTTGTTCGCCTTCGGCACTACCACAATCGGAGCCGACCAATCGCTGTGGTCCATCTTCTGGATGATGCGCTCCTTCTCCAACCGGTCCAGTTCGTGTTTAACTTTATCTCGCAGTGCGTAGGGCACCGGCCTAGCCTTATGAAAGCGAGGCTGCACGTCTTCCTTCATGTAGATGTGCGCTGTGTAGCCCTTTATTGTGCCCGTTCCTTCTTGGAATACCTCTGAATGCCCTTTCAGCACTTCCTCCACCGAATGCCTTGCAATTGCGGTGACTGCCAGGATACTCGACCAGTCTAACTTCATTTTTGCCTGCCAGTCTCTTCCTAGTAGAGGTGTTTTGTCGCCCTTGACGACCACTGGGGATAACTCAGCTCGTTGGTCTCCATGCCTCACATCCAGAGTGACCACTCCGATGTGCTCGATGACCTCTTGAGTATAGGTGCGTAGAGTGAGGTTGGTGGGTTGTAGAGCGAGATGTGCAAAATGTCTCAAGTACAGTGTCTCTGGAATGAGCGACTTAGCTGCACCTGTGTCCACCTGCATTCTCACGGCGTTGCCTACAATATCCACTTCAGCGAAGATTGGCTGCGCCCCGGCCCCTCCAACGTTACACGAGTAGATTCCAATGTCCGACTCATCAGCGACCACACCGACGTAGCGAACATTCTGGGATTGACTCTTGGTCATCTGACTCTGAGACGTGTTTCTGCGGTTATTTCCTCTGCATTTGCGTGCCAAATGTCCCACTTTGTTACAGACATAACACACTGCCGTCCTGAAGTGACATCTTTCAGGATTATGGTCCTCGCCATAGCGATAACATTCATTCCGTCTCGACTTCTCAGGCTTGCGTGCAGCACGACCACTTCCTTGACGCGGCGAGTAAGTGACTTTCTTTACGGATTCACCAGTGGCCCGTAGACAGACCTCACTTCTGGTCGCCAGCTCCATTGCAATCGCTATTTCTTTTGCTGATTGGAAGGTGAGCTCTTTGGTGGTTAGCAATCGCCTCTGAATGTTCTTATCCCGAAGACCACACACCAGACGGTCTCTCAGGGCGTGCGGTAGGAACTCTCCAAACTCGCACGTACCACTCAGCTGCTTCAAGGTGATCACGTAGTCTGCCACCGACTCTCCCTCCTTCTGTCCTCTCTTATAAAATCGGAATCTCTCAGCAATAACCAGAGGGTTTGGCGAATAATGCCCCTTTAAGGCATCACATAGTTCAACGTAGGACTTATCCTTCGGTTTCTCCGGCGTCAGGATATCTTTGAGTAGTTTATATGACGTAGGCCCGATCACAGAAAGAAGCACGTTTGCTTTCTTCGTCGAATCGATTCCGTTCAATTCAGACCACTGATCCAGCCTCTCTACGTAACTCTCAAAGTCCTCTTTAGCCTCATTGAACTCTCCTAGCTGACCGATGTAGCCTGCCATTATCCTCGTCGCCAGCTGTCGTAACTTGACTATTAATGTATAACTAGAGAGTAGTAAGTATTATAAACCTTTTATTATGAACGAAGAACCACGCCTGCGGCGGAAACCAACTACACACACAAAGCGCGCAACAGCGCGCCGTATACACAGAATAGATTATACCCGATGTAACGACTACAGAATGTCCGATTATAACAACTATCTTCTACCATAATGTTTAGTTCATTTCCTTTGTTTACTATACTCCTTGCATTTAAACAAACACAATTATATCCAGCTTCTGAAGAGTTTTCCAGACTGTTCTTTGCTGATTTATTTGTGCTGTCTTTATCTATGCCTCCAGTTTCAGGCTTTTCTGTGAGTCCCCCCTGCGAATCTAGTTTAAATAGATGCAACCTGTCCCACTGTCAACAGATTGCAGCAGGTTCTCTGAGAAAACTGCTGACCCCTTTCCACTAAGATGGAGGCCATCTCTCATGTACATATCTTCCCTTCCAGCAAAGTATCCCTATAAATCTGTGAATCCCACCCCCTCCTCTTCACTAGTGCGTTGATCGCCATCCTCTTGCAGTTTCTATACGCTTGTCGTCTTTAGCTTCCTCACTAACTGTCTATACTTCTGTACTATCCCAGTTGTTCCCTCCCTGTCTGCATTATTTGTTCCTACATGTACCAGTATAGACCCTCCCGTGCCATGTCCCAATACTTTCTCTACCCTGTCAGTCACATGTTCAATCCTAGTCCCCGGTAGACAAACAACGACGTCCTTCCCCTCGCTCAGTGTCTTGTCCGTCTTTCTCATAATGGAGTCGCCCATAAACACCCTCTCTTTCCTCATTGCCCCCTAAATCACTGCCTTAAAGTAGCTCCTTCTTCGGTTTGCATCTGTCTGGTTGTTGTCTTTTCCCCCTGTCGTCTTCTCTTCCGATCAATTCTTTCCTGTCGCTTTTTCTCTTGTCACCTTTCCTCCTGTCAGCGTCCCTGATAGCGTTTTGTATTTTTTCATTATCGAAGTCCAAACATAAGCATAGAAGAGAATGAAAAAATACAAAACGCTATAAGGGAAGTAATCAATAATACCGCTGTACACAACAATAGTTAGGCCTCATTTAGAATATTGTATTCAAGCGTGGAGGCCATATCGCAGGAAGGACATAGATATGCTAGAAAGAGTGCAGAGGAGAGCAACTAAAATGATACAAAAACTGAGGGATCTTAGTTACGAAATACGCCTAAAAAATGCGGCTTAACAACACTAGAGACAAGGAGATTGAGAGGAGATCAGATAGAAGTGTTTAAAATAATGAATGGTTATAAAAATATTGATAGAAATATATTTTTTTCAGTTAAGAAAGATAGAAGGACTAGAAGATATGAAGTTACATTAGCAAAGGAGCAATGTAGATTAGATATAAGAAAGTTCTCATTTTCACAAAGGACTGTAAATGAATGGAACATATTATCTGCTGATTGTGTTGGTGCTAGTAGCGTGAATATGTTTAAAAATAAAATCGACAAATACCTCAGAAGGACGGGATACACATAGATAAAAGGGTCGGACTCTCGATAAGCCAAAGGGCTTCCTTGTCCACCTGCCACCTAGAGTTAATTCTCTGAGTGGCAATCTTGTTAAATCACGTGCTCCCCGAGATGCTCTGAAACAACAAGAGAGGGTTCATTACAATCAACACACAACCTTAAAGACTAAGCGAATTGAATTTGTTTATTCCCTATCTGAATGGAATTTACCCGACTTGGATACTTAAACTACGTCTGCAGTGATCATTCTAAGACAACCGAAGGACAATAAAACTGTGAATGCTGGACATTTAACGGAACTACACTGATCAAGGATAAAAACGCTATCGTCCACAAAATGAGTGCAGTGGTCGACCGCCACAAATGCGAGAAATGTGCACCATTAAATGCGTTTACATTAATGTAATTTAGGCTTTCATTTATTTATCTATTTTATCCAGTATGTTCCGTTGTTCAGCATTTTTGCTAATCGTTTATTTTATCATCGCATTTACCCGTAATTTGACTATACATATGTTTATCTATCTATCTATCTATCTATCTATCTATCTATCTATCTATCTATCTATCTATCTATCTATCTATATATATATATATACTAGGATTTTGCTTCCTAACTTTATTTATTTTTCTTATTTATTTCTCTTAAATGCGTTTTTATGCTTCTTAGATGATTGCCGATTTGTAAACACCCGTGAACTGGTCATTAGTCCCGGATTTGATGGTATGTAAATACACTTTATTATTATTATTAACACTGTGGGCACTCACCTAGTTTGGACATTTAAAAAACAATGTCGTCCACAATTTGAGTGCCATGATTGATCTCCACAAATACGAGTAATGTGCATCGTTATTATTATGTTATTCGTATTATTATTAGTCTCATTATTAAGTTATTTTTACATTGAGTTGTAAAAGTATATTATTTTTGCAAAGCCAACACGACTGTCTTTTCATTGTTATAACATGTTCTGTAATTCTGTATCCTTTTGAAATTATTAACTTGTCTGACCAATATATTTACTCCTATGATAAACTGTCTGAAGTCAACACTATATCAGGCAGTTAATTGTATTGATCTGCTCTCCTTCAATGTACGACTATGTCAGTTAAAACACCTACCACTAGTAGTTTTTTCAAACATTTTCTCGGGTCATATTTGTGTCAAAATGATCCCAACTTTCTGGCATTATTTTGTAGCACGTATTATTGTTTTTTTGGTATTTATTTTGCTTTTGTTAATTACAAATCATAATGTGTGTATGAGTAGTCATGTGTATTACTATGATACAGCGATACAGGCAGTTCTTGTTTTGTCATATTTACACTGTCAATATGTTTTGAAGAGAAAGAAGGCTCTCTGTTTAGAAAGCCGGTCTGGATACCTCCGGTCACGACACGTCTTGTTCATAATGTTTTTTCTATATATTTCTTATCTATTTATTATTATTGTTGCACAGACATGCATTTCCTGTATGATGATAGATATGGTGACATGCTACACAGCATAGAGATTGCTAACTTCCTAATGCCATGATAGAATAAGGCTTTTTGTTGACAGTGGACAGTCGGCCGTTACTGCATATGTTTCAATCATAACTATTAATTTAAATGATATCAACTAACGAATCATTTTCATGATTTCAAGGAGGTGCTAAAGTGAATTCTTTATTTAATGTATTACAGCCAAATGGGGTAGCTGATGACGACTTTCAACCAATACGTCATTCCACATATTATGATCTTGAAAATGTTAAACTACTAGTAGAAAAACATAACGAATGATTTAGTATATTAAGTATAATATAGAATCTATACATGTAAAATTTAACGAAATTGAAGCTTTCTTAGAGGAACTATACCAGATAAAATTTACATTTAGTTTAATATGTTTTAAGGAAAGTTGGCTTTCCGATAACGATGATTTATTACACCTACAAATTGAGGGATACCATTGCATCACACAAGGCAAAACGTGTAGCAGTAAAGGTGGGCTAAACAATAAATTCAACTTCAAATAAATCCTGGCTCTAAATCAGTTTCAACACTGGGAAGGACAATCTATCAAAATAACTGGAGGTGAGCTCTTAAAAGACATTTTAATTGGAAATATGTATCGACCTACAAGAGACCTCAATGGAAATTATCAAGTTTCTTAGTGAATTCACACCAAATTATCTCATCCTTTGACAAAACAAAATCCGACATCATTATTGCTGGTGATTTCAATATTAACCTTCTTAAAATAAACGAAAAAGTGGTTTTTAGTGATTTTTTGATTTATTAATATCTTATAGCTCTTAACCCCCATATTATACTCCCCACAACATTTTCAAATAATAATGGAACTCTAATAGACAAATCCACCCCTCTACTGCAGCCTCTTCTCTTTCCCTTCTATCTCTTTCAATCTCTCCTCACCTATTCACCCCTCTACTGCAGCCTCTTCTCTTTCCCTTCTATCTCTTTCAATCTCTCCTCACCTATCCACCCCTCTACTGCAGCCTCTTCTCTTTCCCTTCTATCTCTTTCAATCTCTCCTCACCTATCCACCCCTCTACTGCAGCCTCTTCTCTTTCCCTTCTCTCTCTTTCAATCTCTCCTCACCTATCCACCCCTCTACTGCAGCCTCTTCTCTTTCCCTTCTCTCTCTTTCAATCTCTCCTCACCTATCCACCCCTCTACTGCAGCCTCTTCTCTTTCCCTTCTCTCTTTGCCAGTCTCCTCACCCATTCTGTGCATATGTCATCACATCAAGACAAAAGGGCTGGTTAATCTCAAAACCGACAAGCATGCAGTATCAAGTTGTTGACAGATGGATGGATATACCAGGGAGCTAAGATGGATAAGCAGGGTTAATAAATTATAAATGCCAGTGGAATAGTGTAATATTCCCAATATATTAACATTAAGAGGGAGACGATTCCAAAGAGTCAGCATGGCAACAGAAAAAACCCCAGTTCAAATATTGGAACTGACTCTAGGAACCAAACAAATAAATCGGAACTAGATGATCGAAGCTGGATATGCTTTCTTACAAGAGTAAGCAATTAATCTAACACAACCTCTGAACCCAGTTGGTCCAGATGCCACCAGTAGCTTGTATGCAGTGATATTGATTAATAAACACAGTCCATCTTCTTTGTATGGAGTTGATAAACAAAGATGGCGTGGCTGACCTAAATAGACCTATCATACCATGGATGAGTGCATGCCAATGGACCAGTGCACTTCTAACCATGCAAGAATGTGCTTAATCATGCTAATTCAATGTGTGGCAATGTCTAGTTGTAATATGAGATGTCAGGGCATGGTGCTAGGGGTAATCACATTACACCAAAAGCACTAACAGCACATAGTGGTCATACTTAGAGCACTGCACTCTCAGTTGAGACAAGGACTTGAGTATGATATGACATCTTTATGTAGATTGCTTTTGGTCAGGGTGCATTCTGGTTAGAAAGCACCATTCAGGTGACAGATTTCCATTTGCCTGAGTAGGATATTTGAATTCCCTTGGCATTGACACCAGGTAGAAGAGTGTGTCTAATGGCTTTCATTATCTCTTCAGAAAAACACAGACAAAGTGAGACGAACGAAATTGCTCAAGTTTTGAAACATGCCAGAGGAGGATTCAAAATCCAGATCCTCTTGATCGAGTCTGCATGAACACACCCCACAATGCAATGGGCTGTAAGCACTGCATGAACACACCCCACAATGCAATGGGCTGTAAACACTGCATGAATACACCCCACAATGCAAGGGGCTGTAAACACTGCATGAACACACCCCACAATGCAATGGGCTGTAAACACTGCATGAACACACCCCCACAATGCAATGGGCTGTAAACACTGCATGAATACACCCCACAATGCAAGGGGCTGTAAACACTGCATGAACACACCCCACAATGCAATGGGCTGTAAACACTGCATGAATACACCCCACAATGCAAGGGGCTGTAAACACTGCATGAACACACCCCACAATGCAATGGGCTGTAAACACTGCATGAACACACCCCACAATGCAATGGACTGTAACACTGCATGAACACACCCCACAATGCAACGGGCTGTAAACAGTGCATGAACACACCCCACAATGCAACGGGCTGTAAACACTGCATGAACACACCCCACAATGCAATGGACTGTAACACTGCATGAACACATCCCACAATGCAATGGGCTGTAAACACTGCATGAACACACCCCACAATGCAATGGGCTGGAGTCCACCTGCTGCCATTTTGAACCTTGAGTGATTTTGTCCTTCGTAGTTTACCTGTGTCTTTCAGAAAAGACAGATGATTCCTATTACCTGGAGCCTATGTAGAGCAAGAAAGATCACACACAAGGTAATTGTGTAACCCGTTCAACGTGAAAAACCCACCAGATTATAAACACTGCCTCATTAGCTATAGTAGAAAATATTTGAAATAAAAATATTTGAAATGATCAGTAAATAATTTGTGCAAAATATAAATAACCACATTAGATACTAATTTACAACTAATATGTCAGAATGTCTTAGAAAAGTTTCAAGGAAAAATATGTGATATTCGTCTTCACCCCATAATAATTAATAAGATTGCAATACGATACTGCAACCCAGTTTTTCAACACATCATGGATGTTTACGTAAACCTGCCATTATTTTAATTAAACTCTCTCAGCTCCAACACCTAAGGCTTCTACATCTGTAATCACTCAGCGTACTGCTCTAACAGTCTAACTTAAGAAATAACCTCATCACAAACACCAAGATCCCAAGGTCCTGATCAAAAGCCATTTTTCATTTCGTTAAATGCTCTACCCTGGGAGCTAACAATCTGGTGGTGAACAAAGTCAGTCTCCACCTGAAAACTAGAGATAAGTCTACGTCCAATATTTTTATCTCTTGGGATAAGAGCTGGCAGCATTGCATTAACATCCCTGAGACTTCAAAGACAGACACAAACCCACTTATTATGCCGTGGAGACTGCCTATGCCCAATGCTATTACCCGTCCAGGCCACAGGACAGTGTACAGTATGCCACAGTGGAACGTGTGGGCTAACCAGCAAACACCAGGGGATAGATCGCTATAATATTTGTCAAATTAACAAATGTTAACTTCTGTGAAACTGTTCTCTAGAATTCTTATTACTGTAATGACTTGATGTATTCGGACACTGTTTCGGCTGCCCTAAAAATCTACTAAAAATAATTATTTTTCTGTGCTGTCTTTTCAGACAGAATAATTTTGTGTGTGTCCATAATGGCTGTATGTGTTAGGACACCATATATGGACACCATATATTTTTGGATAAAACATATTTTTGAACTGTATTTTTTGCGAACAGATGAATGTTTTTTATTTTTAGATATCTGACTGCATACAGAGATTATGGATGGTAGCATATCCATAATTTTTTTTACCTGTAAATTTCTTTGTTGTCTCATTGAGATGAACACATGTACATTCGCATAAAAATCACATGTAGACTATGTTAATCAACCATGTAGAAGTATTAGAAGTAAACATCCATTGGTAGTACTTACCTGGTGTAGTTAGAGGCAAAGAAACCATATACTGGGGAGATGTCAGTCACTGGGCTCTGAAACAGTTCAATAAGTTCTCATACACACAGGTAAGACAGTACTTGGTAAGCTGTCATGAACACAGGTAAAACAGTACTTGGTAAGCTGTCATGAACACAGGTTAAATAGTACTTGGTAAGCTCTTATACACACACGTAAATCAGTACTTCGTAAGTTCTCATACACACAGGTACTTAAGACAGTATTGGTAAGTTCTCATACACACAGGTAAGACAGTACTTGGTAAGCTGTCATGAACACACGCAAATCAGTACTTGGTAAGCTCTCATACACACAGGTACTTAAGACAGTATTGGTAAGTTCTCATACACACAGGTAAGACAGTACTTGGTAAGCTGTCATGAACACACGCAAATCAGTACTTGGTAAGCTCTCATACACACAGGTACTTAAGACAGTACTGGTAAGTTCTCATACACATAGGTAAGACAGTACTTGGTAAGCTGTCATGAACACACGCAAATCAGTACTTGGTAAGCTCTCATACACACAGGTACTTAAGACAGTATTGATAAGTTCTCATACACACAGGTAAGACAGTACTTGGTAAGCTGTCATGAACACACGCAAATCAGTACTTGGTAAGCTCTCATACACACAGGTACTTAAGACAGTACTGGTAAGTTCTCATACACACAGGTAAGACAGTACTTGGTAAGCTGTCATGAACACACGCAAATCAGTACTTGGTAAGCTCTCATACACACAGGTACTTAAGACAGTATTGGTAAGTTCTCATACACACAGGTAAGACAGTACTTGGTAAGCTGTCATGAACACACGCAAATCAGTACTTGGTAAGCTCTCATACACACAGGTACTTAAGACAGTATTGGTAAGTTCTCATACACACAGGTAAGACAGTACTTGGTAAGCTGTCATGAATACATGCAAATCAGTACTTGGTAAGCTCTCATACACACAGGTACTTAAGACAGGACTTGATAAGCTCTCATACACACAGGTAAGACAGTACAGGCTAATGAATACAGTACTTGGCTCTCATACACACAGTTAAGACTCTTGATAACATATACACAGGTAAGACTTGGTAAGTTCTCATACACACAGGTAAGACAGTGGTAAATTCTCATACACACACATAAATCAGTACTTGGTAAGCTCTCATACACACAGGTACTTAAGACAGTATTGGTAAGTTCTCATACACACAGGTAAGACAGTACTTGGTAAGCTGTCATGAACACACGCAAATCAGTACTTGGTAAGCTCTCATACACACAGGTACTTAAGACAGTACTGGTAAGTTCTCATACACACAGGTAAGACAGTACTTGGTAAGCTGTCATGAACACATGCAAATCAGTACTTGGTAAGCTCTCATACACACAGGTACTTAAGACAGTATTGGTAAGTTCTCATACACACAGGTAAGACAGTACTTGGTAAGCTGTCATGAACACACGCAAATCAGTACTTGGTAAGCTCTCATACACACAGGTACTTAAGACAGTATTGGTAAGTTCTCATACACACAGGTAAGACAGTACTTGGTAAGCTGTCATGAATACATGCAAATCAGTACTTGGTAAGCTCTCATACACACAGGTACTTAAGACAGGACTTGATAAGCTCTCATATACACAGGTAAGACAGTACTTGGTAAGTTCTCATACACACAGGTAAGACAGTACTTGGTAAATTCTCATACACACACATAAATCAGTACTTGGTAAGCTCTCATACACACAGGTACTTAAGACAGTATTGGTAAGTTCTCATACACACAGGTAAGACAGTACTTGGTAAGCTGTCATGAACACACGCAAATCAGTACTTGGTAAGCTCTCATACACACAGGTACTTAAGACAGGACTTGATAAGCTCTCATATACACAGGTAAGACAGTACTTGGTAAGTTCTCATACACACAGGTAAGACAGTACTTGGTAAATTCTCATACACACACGTAAATCAGTACTTGGTAAGCTCTCATACACACAGGTACTTAAGACAGTATTGGTAAGTTCTCATATACACAGGTAAGACAGTACTTGGTAAGCTCTCATATACGCAGGTAAGACAGTACTTGGTAAGCTGTCATGAACACACACAAATCAGTACTTGGTAAGCTCTCATACACATAGGTATTTAAGACAGTATTGATAAGTTCTCATACACACAGGTAAGACAGTACTTGGTAAGCTGTCATGAACACACGCAAGTCAGTACTTGGTAAGCTCTCATACACACAGGTACTTAAGACAGGACTTGATAAGCTCTCATATACACAGGTAAGACAGTACTTGGTAAGTTCTCATACACACAGGTAAGACAGTACTTGGTAAATTATCATACACACACGTAAATCAGTACTTGGTAAGCTCTCATACACACAGGTACTTAAGACAGTATTGGTAAGTTCTCATACACACAGGTAAGACAGTACTTGGTAAGCTCTCATATACGCAGGTAAGACAGTACTTGGTAAGTTATCATACACACAGGTAAGACAGTACTTGGTAAGCTCTTGTACACATGAGTAAGACAGTACTTGGTAAGCTATGACTTATAAACATTATATATGTCATACAGACTAGAATGCACGTTACTACAGACAATCTCACCATGTTTGTTCTTTGATTTGTTAGTGTCCACCATCACCAACAGTGTAGACATGATCTTATTGGAATATGCAGAGGGTGCTACCTGGCTATGCAAAGTGCCACTGATACAGGGACATTGCACAGTGAATTATGCAGAACCACTGCCTGTGTATTATACACTGTGCAGCAACTATGTTTATTTATGCATCAAAGTGAATTGTTTTTAGAAGCACCCAACCGTTTTAGATTTCTTTACATATCACTGAGTATCATACAGGACGTTGGCCAGTCCAATTTCTAATTTTACATAAAAACAGGTAATTATTGTAAAGTGTTTACATAATTTTTGTCAAAAACCAATGTTAATGTTACATATTTCCAATCAGTTTAGTTTATCAACTAAGTGACAGATAACACAATCATGTGTTAATCTGTCAGGTTTGGATGATTGTTAGTCAAATATGCAACATGTATTTCAGGAAATGCTCAGTGTACTATTTTACTACCAACTTTTGCAGTAATGCCAAGTATTATCATTCATTTTGTTACAACATCTCGGATTGTGAATCGTTTTTCCCAGATTTTTAAAACATTCCACCTGAGAATTAGTCAGAGAGATGTACTTCCATAATGAGACAACTACTTTCGTTTTCATCTATCATCACTAATGTTTTGCATCAGTGAATTCTGGGACATCATCTAAGCAAGACGAGTGGACACGCATCAAAGACCTAATTTCTTCTCTGCTTATACCTTACGTGCATTCAATATCAACACAATTAGGGGACAAAATCAATGCCCAGCGATAATTTGGATAACAATGCCAATTCTAGATTGACTTAGGCTCATGGGTGCCCCTTTCCCTATCTGAGAACGAGCTCAGTCTCATTACGTCTGTAATCATAATTTATTATGTAATTATCTGTAATTGAAATGGTCACTCACAGCAAATGTAATCACAGCTGTGGTTACGTTACGTAATTTTTCTGTGCGATATATCCATTAGATTATTAGTGGCACAAATGGTCAGCATGTACATTTATCCATCAGTTCCAAGCATTGATTCTAACACTATTTCTAGTCCATGCACTGATAGGGTATTCGTGTGATGTAGATACAAAATGTCATTATTCTAGAAGGGTGCAATTATGATTACAGTTAAGGGTGATCAAACTGCCCCTTGTCAGAGGTTGGCATTGCCCCATCAGGTACAAGTCTTGCCAGTAATGAAGACCCAACTAACTCATGACAATGGTTCGTTGCTGTTGAACAATGCAACCGTTTTGAAATTTTTAACAATAATTTTTAACAATATCAACACCTCAAATCCCCATCGCAAATGTTTGCGCCATTTATGGTGCAACTAGATTCTCAGAATGGAAAATAACAGCGTGGCATTTGTGTCACGTAATCCTATGCTAATAATAAGCTCACATCTCCTCATGCCATTTTATTTGTAGCGTATAAAATAACAAGTTTTTATTATATGTGTCAAGCCGCTTTGGTTGCGACCCTGAGGCATGTTTTATAAAACAGAGAAAAAGACAAAATACACTTGCTGGTGTAAAATTATTGATCTTTTGTTCATTTGTATTTTTAAAAACAATAAGCAATTTAGTACCAGTTTCTATAATGAAAGGTTGAGTTATTGTCTTGAAACAGTGATTTTGATGTGTATTTTGGATATAATGGTATGTGATTTGAAACGGAAATACCTAATTTTGACACTGTTTCAAAACATGGATTCTTTTGGTGGTTCAATAGAACCACCAATAACTTTGCAACAAATTGACATACATCTATGACACTGATATTGTGTAGTGCCATGGTGCAGTGGCTAGAGCTTCAGATTCGATTGAAAGAACCCGGGTTTAAATCCTGTGTGGTGCTGTCGAACCTTGGGTAAGTTCGTTCACTAAATGTTGCTCCAGTTCACTCAGCTGTACAAATGAGTACCTGGCTATAGACAGTGGTGGATATTTATGTTGATACTATGGTGTTCAATTGAACATGTCTGCCAGGGAGTAAAGTGCAAGACACTTTGAACAGTCCTAATGACTGGATACTACACTATATAAGAACTTACCTTTTTTGATCATTATAAAACTGAAATGTTGCCCTTTTATAAGATGCTTATAATTCCATACTCTCAAAATGTACCTTAAACTATGAATACGTCATATGATAATAAAACACTTGCCCCTTTCACGGTAATTGGTAATTTGACACATTTTTCCCATGCTATAAAATAGTAGACATTGACAGGAGTCTATCAATCGACACATGACAAAGATACTACTCACTGAGAGAAGTATATACCTATTACATATTACCGGTACATTGAAATTTGTTTTTTTTACTTATAATACTTATTACATTTACACAAATAATGAATTAATAATAATAACAATAAGATAACTTCTATTGCGCCTAAATCCTTGGAAACCAAGCTCAGAGCTCATCAAAACAAAAGGATTGGTCAATCTCAAAATCCATAAGTAGTATTCCAGTTGTGAACAGATGGGTCAAGGCGCTAGGGAGCTACGGTGGATAAGCAAGGTTGTAAAGATTAGTTTTTAAATGACGATGGAATTTTGTAATATTTTCAACTGATCTAACGCTAAGAGGGAGCATATTCCAAAGAGTTGGTGCAGAATAATGAATCTCTATTATGGTCACCCTCGGGACTGGACAAAAGTGACCCGAATACTGAGGTGACCATATTAGCAAGACTAATTTCCTATACTACACTGCTACAGAAATAATTTGGGAATATCCTAGGGTGACCTTATTTGTGAGGTGGCTGTAATAAAGAGGTGACCCTCAAGCAAGCTTCAACTGTAAAAGCAATCTGTCGTGCTTGCTTCCACGCATTTCATAATTTACTTGTATCTGTTGCCTGGTATTTTTGCCTACTACAATTAAGTATCAATCATTGTAACACAATAACAATAATATATTTTATTTGATATATTGCCTGATCCATATTTGTTTGTGGTGCTTCACAACATATTAAAACACATAAAATAGTGTAGAATTAACAAATAAATAAAAATAATTAGGTATTAAAAATAATAATAATAGTACGAAAAATAAAAAATACGGCAAAGCTAAAAAAAATTAAAAACAATAAAGATTAATGAGAGTACAAGAGAACTTGGACACTGCCCAAAGCTACCAGCCACAGCCACCAGTGCTGACAGACTCGTCTGTCATCAGCTCCTTCAGCAGATGAAGGAAATTGAGAGGAAATGATGTTCTACAAGACTGACAGTGAGTGCTGGCCATGAGTCAGAGGAGATAGCAGTCTCTCTCTCTCTCTCTCTCGTCTCTCCCAGGCACATGTCTTATTTTTGTATTCATGTGGAGGACATGATTTCCAGGTAATATCCTTTCTGCATATTTTTGGGGATAATTATAATAAGCATTCTTTCTTCATGATAACCTTATAAAATATATATTTTATCTACCTAAGAGTCATAAGTTTAACACATACAGTGGAACGTTGGTTTTTGCAGCGAAGAAAGAGACAGCTAATGATTGTCAATGTGTCTGGCCTGTCGGTTAAATGAGCGGTGCTACTAGTGCTGAACAAAACAGGATCATCCGATAGACTGAGTTTTGCTTTGTACGGCCGTAGGACAGGAGATGGCACAACCAATAGCAGTTTTACATCCATGGTAAACAGTCTGGTATTGATGCATCGTCTGTGCTGAGTACACAAGAGGCAGAACTTTGACTTAGTACACATATCAGAGCTAGAAAACGTCATATTTACATTCATACATTCATGTATGCATGTGAGCATGCATCCATGCAAGCATGCATCCATACACATCTTGTAAATTTATGTACTGTTTGATAAATATGATAGGTTGCTAACTGAAGCATTGGGCACAAATAGCAATATTGGATTATGAAAAACTAGTAATGCAAATTAATAATAACGATATAATAACGTGATCCATTTATAACCTGAGGCAGCTGCTGCCATCTGTTGACTAAAACGAAACTAGTGCAAACACCATACATATGAGTAAATGGTAGTCTGGGACAAAGTAGAACTGATTGAGTACATTTTTGGCAAACACCATTCCCACCCCTGGCTTGAGATGATTCCGGATACCGAAACAGACAGAATGTGGTAGAATAACTCCTGTGCCTTTTTGAAAAATATATTCACTGATTAGAAACATAATTTTTTTTAATTGAAACAGAATTTACCTTTTTCTGAAATGGAATTTTGAAATGGAAAATCAGTAGCCCCGAAATTGGCAGTGATAATTTAAACTTATAAAATACACACATATATACAAACATTTTTGGGCCAGCGAATCTTTTGGAGGGCCAGTAAATTTTCAAATCTACTGGACCCCTAGGCAGTTTAATGTTAAGGCCTGCTAAATGCTGTGTGAGAACAATCATGGAACTAGCACTACATCAAACAAAAGATATTATTAATGAAAAATAATTCAACACAGGAGCACATTTGCCATTGCATAATTTCACAGTAATGTGAATAATTGCACTGTTTCGGGACACCTGTGCCTGGTAAATTGAGACTTAAATAGATTGACAGAATACGGTAGATTAAAGCTTCTCTTGTGGCAACATGGCTCACGGGAGAAGAAGATGACCATCATATCGCATCAACACTGTGTCCAGTCCTCCTGTCCATGTCGATGTCTAAGTCTGGCAGACAAGAACTCACTGGGGCTTAGGCGGAACAGTTCTTTGGGCATCTGCTACAACACTGATAGAAGATCTGTGCAGTACTGTTACTCTGGCCTACATCATCTAATATCGGCTGAAGCCACAGTTAAAGGTATCTCATAATTTATATGTTTTGATCGTCTCATTTAAAACTTTTTTAGGGAAATCAAACCTACATTGTATCCAGTACAGCATACTAGATCATATGTCTGTCTGTCTATCTGTCTGTCACACTCCATGAAAGCAACTGCATACATGTCAAACATCACACTGCTAGAAAACAACTGCATCTCAGTGGTTGCATGCAGCATGAAAACACTGACTGAAAAGAACTACACACATATTAACACCACACAGGACACCTAAAAATAATTAAATTCTCAGTAGCCTGAAAACATACAATATATAAAAAATATTCGTCTGAAAACATACAATGTCCAAATACACAAAGTAGTTACAGGTGTACCTACAGAAGATTCAAGAAGCACAAAAACATACAATGTCCGAATACACAGAGTAGTTACAGGCGTACGTACAGAAGATTCAAGAAGCACAAAAACATACAATGTCCAAATACACAAGTAGTTACAGGTGTACATACAGAAGATTCAAGAAGCACAAAAACATACAATGTCCAAATACACAAAGTAGTTACAGGTGTACGTACAGAAGATTCAAGAATCACAAAAACATACAATGTCCAAATACACAAAGTAGTTACAGGTGGACGTACAGAAGATTCAAGAATCACAAAAACATACAATGTCCAAATACACAAAGTAGTTACAGGTGTACGTACAGAAGATTCAAGAAGCACAAAAACATACAATGTCCAAATACACAAAGTAGTTACAGGTGTACGTACAGAAGATTCAAGAAGCACAAAAACATACAATGTCCAAATACACAAAGTAGTTACAGGTGGACGTACAGAAGATTCAAGAATCACAAAAACATACAATGTCCAAATACACAAAGTAGTTACAGGTGTACGTACAGAAGATTCAAGAATCACAAAAACATACAATGTCCAAATACACAAAGTAGTTACAGGTGTACGTACAGAAGATTCAAGAAGCACAAAAACATACAATGTCCAAATACACAAAGTAGTTACAGGTGTACGTACAGAAGATTCAAGAACCACAAAAACATACAATGTCCAAATACACAAAGTAGTTACAGGTGGACGTACAGAAGATTCAAGAATCACAAAAACATACAATGTCCAAATACACAAAGTAGTTACAGGTGGACATACAGAAGATTCAAGAATCACAAAAACATACAATGTCCAAATACACAAAGTAGTTACAGGTGGACGTACAGAAGATTCAAGAACCACAAAAACATACAATGTCCAAATACACAAAGTAGTTACAGATGGACATACAGAAGATTCAAGAACCACAAAAACATACAATGTCCAAATACACAAAGTAGTTACAGGTGGACGTACAGAAGATTCAAGAACCACAAAAACATACAATGTCCAAATACACAAAGTAGTTACAGGTGGACGTACAGAAGATTCAAGAATCACAAAAACATACAATGTCCAAATACACAAAGTAGTTACAGGTGGACGTACAGAAGATTCAAGAATCACAAAAACATACAATGCCCAAATACACAAAGTAGTTACAGGTGGACATACAGAAGATTCAAGAATCACAAAAACATACAATGCCCAAATACACAAAGTAGTTACAGGTGGACATACAGAAGATTCAAGAACCACAAAAACATACAATGTCCAAATACACAAAGTAGTTACAGGTGGACATACAGAAGATTCAAGAATCACAAAAACATACAATGCCCAAATACACAAAGTAGTTACAGGTGGACATACAGAAGATTCAAGAACCACAAAAACATACAATGTCCAAATACACAAAGTAGTTACAGGTGGACATACAGAAGATTCAAGAATCACAAAAACATACAATGCCCAAATACACAAAGTAGTTACAGGCGTACATACAGAAGATTCAAGAAGCACAAAAACATACAGTGTCCAAGTGGTTACAGTGCATATGATTCAAGATCCAGAACACACCTATCAATGATGGACTAAGCACCATAGAACTGTAAGAACACAACTGGGAAGAAAGAGCTCCACCCAGATCTGTGCTGTCATTCAAGCCTACCTGTGTGTCCATAGCCTCAGACAGTGACACTGTGGCAAGACCACCAGAAAACACAGGGACAGGGACAGATGGAGCGATGGGGGTCTCAATCAATACACAAACAGGAGAGGCCTATCATAAGACACCATGCTGTCCTCTACAGAACACGCCCAAAAAATGTCTGTCAGCTCTGCTCAGAAATGATAACACATCCTGTAGTGCTGTCAATCAAAACTAGTATCTTAAGTACCTAAAGTTCAGAAGGAACATCCCGCCTTAAACTGTCATTCGCCAGGGCCAAGGTGCATACATACATGTCTGTTTCTATTCTCCCGGAGGTTTGTAACAATCTTGCATTGCTCATGGTAGAGTTGACAGCTGCGGCATGGAGCACATGTCCACATATGTGACACCTCTACCCCGAGGCAGATGTCACCCTGCTGACTGTGGGATTATTTCTTGTCACCAGGACGAGGCAGCGAGTGGGCGCCCAAACAATGGATCAGCTGCGGGCGATGCGACATGACTGTGTCACACAAGTGGCGGCCACTATGCCATCTGCACCCAGCAAATTAACCACAAACAGTTTTCGTGTGCAGCTCGATTATCCAAGAAGCCCTTGAGTATTCGGTTGATTGCAACACTTCTTAGTTTGTGTGAAAAAAAACAATGAGCAATTAATCAAATGTATTCACTTTCAGAAGGCAGGGCAGGAATCACCTCTGTTCACACTAAATTAGATATACAATGTCTGCATCACTGGTTACACAATTAAGATGGAATACATAATAGTGACTTTTCACTTTTTCACAAATCATGATGCAAAGGTCCCCTTTGGTTTGGAGGTTCCTTAGGGCCATAGGAAGAAAATTATCCAAAGACACAAGTTGTATCGTAAAATCCAAGATGGCCACCGTCAGCCATCTTGGAAAACCTAGCCAACTCATAGACCATGAACCGTGTCATAGAAACTATTATGATACATATTTTCCAGCTAATCTGAGGTTCCTGAACTCATTTCTGGCATCGATTTTGCATTTGGGATGCATTTAAAGGTCAAATCCGGGAAATATTATACAAATAAGTTGATATTTTTATAAAGTTGCTGAAAACAGAATTTAGAAGCATTTTTATAACATTTTTGGGAAAGGAATTTAAACATGTCTACTAATGATGGAAACTCCAAAATAACTTCTGAAATGGCTTCCTTATGCTGAATTTACCTGAAAATGAGTCATCGCATTGTCAAGTCCTGATATGAGAGTATAGAAACACTCCTCTAATTTTATGTTTCAATTTATGTTTCAGATTCACAACGATTAATCCAAGATGCGTAACTCTAAAAGCACGCCTGCCATCATGGACACTAGTGAGTGGAGGGTATGTTTCATATGTCAGTCAGACAAAAGTTATCAACCGACTTTGAATCCATCTTCATCTGTGAAATTGAAAAACAATCATAAAAAACTATCAGCCTGTTACAAAGAAGTTACAGCCAACATCCTGAGTTCAAGGAATTAGGCGAGTTGCCTGACTTTATAGTTGTAGATAACATTGGTGGAGGTGTTGCTGGTGTTGCTGGTGGTGCTGGTGTTGCTGGTGGTGCTGGTGTTGCTGGTGTTGCTGGTGGTACTGGTGGTGCTGGTGTTGCTGGTGTTGCTGTGGTGCTGGTGTTGCTGGTGTTGTTGGTGGTGCTGGTGTTGCTGGTGGTGCTGGTGGTGGTGCTCAGAATATAGTGCACTAATGATGTCTAATCAAGTTGAGTGGCACAAAAGTTGCAGGAATGCTGTTGACACTCAAAAAGTGCAGTGAGCCAAGAACAAATCTTTTCGCTGCTGCAACTTCAGGTTCTCCGCTGTCTCGGCTGTGAACTCAGAACATGGGAGGGGCAGCGCTGTTGAAAATTTTATTTTTTATGTCACGCCGCTGCTGTCAATTTACCTTCTCCAGCTTCTCTCTGCTGTCTCCCTGTTCCCGTGTCTATAACTCCAGGTCTCTCTTGTGATGAAGTGGGCAACAAGAAAGAGCTGTGGAAGGCCGCCACTCTTCACTTGGATAAGAAAGTCAATCATTGTGCTCAATTGTTAGGTGACTGTTGTCAAAACTTTCTGTTGATGACTTGATCGCTATTAATGCTGTTTATTATCTTGCGTGCCTGACATGGCTCTACAGGAGAGCAGAGACGGTCGGATATGACATGACTGAGAGTCATAACACTCAGGTGATGCGAGCACATGTTCTCAATGAGTTACTGGACTTCGTTGAAGAGAACTGTGATTCAGGGTCATCACTGGCAATGGCTGACATGACGTCCCTGTATGACAAGTGCCTCGCTGCCCTCAATTTCCCCCACATGAAATACAATACAACATGCCTTAGAGATATTGAGCGCATGATTCCTGAACTCAAGCCAGTACACATGGACATGTACAAATGAATCGCTGCTGGTCTCTTGTTTTCGACGATGACCTAAACAAAGCTGTACTTGATTATTTTATATGAAAGAGACTATATCAGCTGAAGTCTCCATACTCCACAAAGCAGCTAAGATCCTCCGACGAGAATACCTACACGAGGCAGGCTTTCACGGGTTCCTTCTCAACCTCATGTGAAGCTAAATCCATCTCACCCACGTTAAGATCATTCTTGCACATGCTTCTTGATGGACCAGGTATTGACCAGGCACCTCCTGAATCTGAGAAGTCCAAGGTTGCAACATCCATCGGGCAGCAGATCCACGAAACCTGGGAGTGTCGTCACATCAGGTAGAGGGAAACACCAGCTTTGCTGTATATGGCTATGAAAGTATATCTTCAAACTGGCAGTGAATCTCTAATCGATGTTATGCATCAATGAGGACTGTGCACCTCATACGACCGTTTGAGAGTGTTGAGCACAGACATTGCAAATTCAGTGATTGGTCTTTGGGAGCAGGTCGGGGTGGAGGTGCCATCTCAGGCTGTCAAGGACGTGTTCACCACAGGCGGTTTTGACAACATCGACCACAACCCATCCTCTATGATGGCAAAATCAGCTCTCCATGGAATATGCATCAGTATTCACCAACACTTCTCGTCAGACATACAAGACGTTGAGAATGTCATCGACATCCTCAATCCAGCTGAGATGGGAAGAAGGCTGCTATGTACATGACTATGGATCCGGGTGTCTCGCTGCCAAATGATGAAGTGCTGCATGTTCCTGCTCTGAGGACCAACAGTCATCCTTATCCAGCTTCACGCCCTCTCTGCAGCATCCTTGAAGAAGGCTACAGACCCTAGAAGTTGGTGAATGGATCTCATGGGCCGCATACTATGCCAACATCACAGAACCTCCTGGTACTCTCCCAACCAAGTCATACACGCTGCCTCTGATGGTTTGGCATGGGATGGAAGTCATCTGCCAGGCAATTAGGTACATAAATCCAGGACAGACACCAGTCATGGTAGCCGATCAAAACCTCTTGACGCTGGCCAAGAAACTTCAGTGGACGTTCCCCAATTCAGAGCATGGCAAGGACTCCTTTCTGGTGACATTGGGTGCGAAGATGCTGTGGAGTGTGCCTGGTTACTGGTTAGATGGCAATGGGTGGACTACATCACTCATCAACAGCGGTATCTCAACCAGTGGCAAAGCTCAATCCTTCATTGGTGTCCATCACATCTGCAGATCTCGGTACATTCACCAGGTGTCAGTAGCTGCTCTCTATGTGCTTATGAAGAAGGCTTATGATCGGTATGTTGATAAGGCGATGAATTATGATAATGTTGGTGTCTCTGCTGATACGGAGTCGCGTGACCTCATCGCTCTGCCCTTTGACGATTAGCTCAAGCAGCAGTGCCTAACATCCCTAAGCATCTTCTCATTCTTCACTTTGTAAAGTCATGTCGCACAGCTGACTTCTCGCACTACATGGAGACTCTTGATTCTCTTATGCAGTGGGTCTTAGTACTGGATCATATCGACTATGCTCGGAACTTGCCCATCCATCTCCTTCCCTAACCCCAGCCTGCAGATGATCAAGACTCACACACCCATGCTCGAGAGATTCATCATGCAGCTATATGGTGTCTCTGACGAGGGCATCATAACCGTGGATGTTGCTAGACTCTCCCTCTTCTTCCACAAAGGAAGAGACTTCGAGCGCATGCCTCCAAACAGCAATGCTCTGCATCAGCCCCTCCTCAGAGTAGCCTATCAGAGTGGATACTTGTGGGGTAAAATGCTCATCAAAGCTCCAGATCCAGTCTCTCCAACGGGATGTGGATGGCTGCAAGAGTCCCCAAACTCTGTGCCAACTCCAGTCTACACCACAACTCCTAACATTTCGCAGGACTTGCCAGAGCTTGTCATTTGCCAATGTAAGAAAGACTGTAAGGCTCCTTGTAACTGCTGCGTGCAGAGACAGACCTGCATGTTTCTCTGCACATCTAAAGGTTCATGCTCCCACTCTTGTAATATGAGTGAGGTACAGATTGATGAGGAATCAGTTTAGTCCTGAATGAAGGGAATACTATTTAGATACCACGAAGAACAATCTTGTTACCTGAAGTTTGGTATCTCAAGGAACATTCAGAGAGAGACTAATGGAAGGACCAGTTATCCACGAAGCTGAAGCTATCAAACTTATATAAAATACCTGGACCTACTTTTCAGTACCAAACCTGAACTTATGTATCTGGAAACCAATAAATATTACTACTACAAAACATCTAAATTTAGCATTCAATCAGACATTCTTGCTTCCATGCCTCCAAATTCTGCTTTCATAAATATTCTCAAAATGTCAGCTTTGTGCATTTTTGTCCCAGATTTGACCTTCAAATGCATTCCAAATGCTAAATCGATGCCAGAAATGAGTTCACAATAGCTTCTATGACATATGGTTCTTGAGCTATGAGTCAGCTTGTGTCTTTGGATAATTTCTTTTCTGGGGAGTTCTTTACTAAAGGGGACCTTTGCATCATGACTTGAAGTCAAACCCTTTTTTGCACTGAACATGTCTACTATAAGGATAACATTAATAAATGTATTTAAACACAGGTGTTACCAATAAGTATGCAATTTAAGGTTGCAAAGAGTCAAAAGGACAGTGTTGCAATGACATTGTGGCCACAACTGTTATATAAGGTTCCTGCACATAAAAAGACAGGGAAGAGATATGTAAGTACTTTTATTGTGGCTCCTATGAGAGCGACTGTTATTGTCTTAATAGGAGTCACAGACCCCATCTAATTTGAAATTACACTGCATTTGTATATATATGCCTGTTCATGTTACGTTAATTTGATATTATACACATATTGTAATTGGGGTCTAAATATAACTTTCTTCTTCTTCTTCTTCTTCTACAGCTTATGACTATGTCAGACAGAAAGTTGACTCCCTTACTGAAAAACAAGAGCCACTGTTGTCAACATTAAAATGATGCCAGCTCTCCTGGTTTGGCTGAATTTACTGGTTTTATACACTCTTCAGGGTAAAGAGAAGACAAAGAAGCCAGAAGACAAACTGGCAGGACAACATTGTAGATTTGACTGGTCTACCCTTACTGACCTGCTGCGCCCAACAGATGGCAGACCAGTCTGGTGCAGACTGACGGTGGACATGGCACCGGTATCAAGGTCCAAATCAAGGAATGAGTGAGGGTCTGAGTTAAGCATAGCTGCAGAAGCATAGAGTATTCATAATTAAGTACATACAAAAGCATGAGGGGGGAACCACAAGTAATTGACCTGTTTGGAGATCGATTCATTTTGGCACTATGCAAAGTATCCTGGGTAAAATTACGTTCATCTGCATAGCGCAAAACTCAGTTTAAGCAAAGAGTAACAAGAACAAGGTTACTGTGATGCCTGCTGTCAAAGTGAGTGTGATATAACACAGGCAAACATTACTTTAAAGAAATTGGCAATTCAATCACAATGCAAACAAATCATTTTTGCCATACATTCCTCTGTTTACATTTTGAACAAAATTCTCCCCACAATTCCATGTTCACACACGCACAGTCGCAAAAATTGGCGATCTCTGAGCAGGTCAATGATTGCTGCACCATCTGTACACTCTACACCCAGCCAAACAGCTCGGTGGTAACTAGACACACCCGCAGATTACAACACTTTGTCACTATCACTGCGCACACTGTATAGTCATCAACCCATCTTCCACCGCTCGAGATTAAAATGGATGCAGCTAATAACGCTGCAGATGAGCAGAAAATATTAATATAATAACAGCACGACAGACTGGCGATGATTTAATATTTCCGAGCAACAGATTATTTTGCAAATGGCAAATGTATCTGTCGTTATTTCAATTGGCTCGGTTGAAAATGTCACAGGTTCACTGTCCAGTATCCAGAAACAGAGGACCATTGAAATCAGGGGTAGTAAAGTGATGCTCACCATTGTTTATGAATAAGTCACAGGTTGTGCCCATAAAAAGCAGGAATTGTGTGTCAGACTCTTCTGCTGATGGCCTCCATAGATAGGTTGTATAACAGATAGATCCAGGGTTAACTTATACGCAATACTGGGCGACATCTTTGTTGAATTTTGCAAAAGGTTTGACAGTGTCAAATCTGCCCACTAACTCTTGTGACGAATTTCTTCTTCTTTGCCTTTATTTAAAGGGACGTAGTCTGTTTATCTACCCAGAATTAGCAGCCTAGTAATTTGTAACAGAAAGTCTGCTGTCTTAGACGTAGGAAAGTTGAACGTCAAAAACCTGCAGTATACCTGCTATAAACAGTTAACTCAGCCCGACTTGGCCGTATTACCAATAAAGCTTGTTTTGAAACTGAATGTTTTGTTTTACTATTTGAACTTGCTCCCATTATCGTGCCTTCAAATTGCGACTGTTGGTACGGTCTTACTAAACATAATTTTGCGAGCAGTATACCTTCAACACAGTTAGTATAATCTTATGAACATTACATTAATTAATAAATGAAAAACTAGGAACAGACTATGTCCTTTTAATTCCTCAGGGAGTGGGTGTCACATCATTAATTTTTTTTCGCCCACTTGATGAACCGTCTCCATCTATCGGATCCTTTGACAGTATCTCCCACTCTCTAATATTCACCTCTGCCCTTTCACGTCCACCACATTTATGGTGTTAAAACGTGGTCTTTGCTACATCCAGCTACACCACTCCCTATACCTTGTCTCTCAGTGCTTCCCACTCTATCTGTGGCCACCCCTTATGGTCTGATGGGTTGAAATAAAGTGTCAAATCTGCAGACTAACTATTGTGACAAATATCTCATTGAATACCAACTTTACAGAGTCCCTGACACACGCTAAGAACGGAGGCGCCAAGAGAGGAGGTTGGAGTAAAAGACAGTTATAACAGGATGGGAGTAGAACGGTTGGCTAAGAAAGCAGATGCCTGGAGAGTGGAGGTGAAAAGGAGGCGAGGAAGGCCTAGACTGCAATGGGAGGATTGTGTAAAGAGAAATTTTTAGGGACTGGAAGAAGAGGTGAGAACGGGAGCGAGAGATAGAGAGGAATGGAGACAGATGGTGGAGAGAGCAGTGCTAGATCAATGAGCAAAAAGAAAAAAAGATAACAGAAATCGATGATCAGAATCAAGGCCAGCCTCACCTCCGACAGACAGGGAAACAAGAGGAGATGGTTCTAATGTATGCATAGCGATGTGATTCATCACATCTTCTTCCACTTTATTTAATCTCTGAGGGAGTGGGGGTCACATCATTAAATTTCTTCCGCCCCCTTGACGAGCTGCCTCCATCTATTGGATCCCAGTTTTAAATTAAATGTTCACCTCTGCCCTTTGGAGTCCTCCACATCTATGGTATTAAAACATGGTCTTTGTCGTATCTCTCTACACCACTCCATCTCTCATTTCTTCCCACACAATCTGTGGCCATCCCTTGTGATCCGACTTGATGGAATGGACAGGTTGAAACATTACTAAGATTTCCCCGTGCGATGGGATAATCGTGGCATCCACACAGAGGTGACAGTTTACCCTTTAAGACCACATTAATGCGGTCGTACCCTTTGATAAAGGTGGGTACAATAGGGAGCAATATCAAAGGTCACACCTCATTAATAGAACGCGACAATAGCCATGTCTCCTGTGTCCAGAACCCTTGAGATCAGGGTGATACTATAGAGTAAGATGGAGTCCTGCATCAGGTGAAGACTTTTAGCATCAAAGGTGACGATTCCAACATGCCTTCAGAAGGATTATGGAGAACATAAGGGGCTTCTCTCAAGAAAGGTCATGATATGTATACCCAGAACATAAATATTTTAGCGCTTCTCCGATAAGACATTGCTAACAATTCTGGCAGTCAATGCACACATTTCAAGTTAGTAAACTGTTTTATTGGGTATTAATAATGCATGGCTGTTGCTATTTCAGGTCCAGGGGTTTCAGCTGATATACAGTGTACATGTTTTTCAAGACCAGCAAACCCCGGCCATTGTGCCAAATTTGGACCAAACATAATTTTCAGCTGGCCTGCAAGCTTTTCATCAAGGAATTACTGACTGAAAACTGAAAGTAGCAAGCATCTTGGCATGCCTTAAATGAGCTATCAAACAGCTGAGCTGTTTGTCATGACGAGCAGGGAAGATGTGTTCATGCGATAAATTTCAGCCCCACAAACTTGCAAAAACACAAGCTATGCAGTATTATCACTATTGAAGACAGGGAATGTTTAATGAAATTAATTAATATTTTGTGTGGTGACTATCACCTTGACAACTGGGTCATTATGTTTTAACAAATGTTTCTAATTGGACCTATCTCATGCCTAAAGCTCCAAAAACACCACAGAGCCTCCAAGGGAAGATAAATTACAAGTCAACGACCTGTAAGTAATTACATTAATTAATAACACCAAAAAAAAACACTGCCACAATTTATTATCTCCTTGTCTCCTTCGTGCCAAGAATCTGACCGATAACACTGGCCCATAGATGGATGCCTCACAAACGTACGTACGTACGTGCGATGGCAAATCAATGGATTTGAAAATGACTAATTCAATGAGACCACCCTTACAGAAAGGTCTAACCTAATGCCGAGGAAATGAGCGCACGTACAGTAATCATACAGGTAATCATTCTCTGAAACATTCACGCATGCCTCCTCTCCCACCGCTGGCAAGTAATCGGCAGTGGCTTAATTGTTCTCACAGCAGACTAATGTTTCAGCTAGAAAAGCGGACTAACGCGTGGACAGTGAATAATTCCTTGCTCAATGTACTTCTGGTGAGATAAAAAGCAGGTGAAAGGCAATGTTATTTTAGAAAAAATGTCCAGTGTATTAAAATTAATGTGACAGAAACAGTGCTGTGGCACTGGGTTTGTTTGTTGATTTTCAGCAAGAATATTTTTGTTGTGATTTCCTCAGGATAATATCTCAAATAATTAGTAAATTTGTGTGTAAGAAAGGGAGAGGGGTGGGAGAGGAGGGAGTGAGGGGGAGGGAAGGAGGGAAGGAGAGAGATGGAGAGAGGAAGGGAGAGATATGGAGGGAGAGGGGAGGGAAGGAGGGAGGGAGGGAGGGATGAAGAGAGATGGGAGGGAGGGAGGGAGGGAGGGAGGGAGGGAGGGAGGGAGGGAGGGAGGAGGGGGAGATGGAGGAGAGAGGGAGGGAAGGAGAGAGATGGAGAGAGAGAGGGGGAGAAAGGGAGGGAGGTAGGGAGGATGCGAGATAGATTTGGGGAGAGATAAAAAGGGGAGATAATGAGATAGGGAGAGAGAGAGATGGTCAGGACAACTGGCAATCTGATGAATAATGAGAAGTGAGCTAAGTAGCATATGTGGAAGACCTATGAGGTGGTAAAACGAAATAACACAAGGCCACATAGAACTAATTCCCAGGTTCTCATCAATGCATGCTTTTAATAATAGGTAAAAATAACCCCTTCAGGACCTCCTTCATCAGCAAGATAAAAATAAAAACTGCACCCTGCATTTACTTTTTGACAAAGTTCTGATGATAAACCAGGAATTATTTGTGTATGGTCTCATATGAACTAATATAGTAAGATGATACCAAAGTACCATGGTGAGATGAAATAATGTGGTATGGTGAAATCATATGGAAGATGAACAAATAAGGCAAGATATCCAGCGGAAAATAACTTTGTTCGACAGACAAAGAAACACCAATGGCAATGTGGAATCGGACTGGATACTAACTATCAGAAACCAGAAACATCCACGCTTGTCCTAATATCACCATTACAGCAACCTAAATTTATTTCATGACAGTTTTCTGAATAACGTTTACTGAGCACCACATTAAGTGTTCTACCAATTAACACCTGTGTAATGAACTAAATGATGAAGGATGGCAATAGGATGACAGATGATGTCTAAATTCAGTGCTGTTGACATCAGACAATCATAGCTGCAATTACAGCAGTACAGAACATTTCAGTACAAATACCATCATCAAAACATATTATCTCAGACAAAATGAGGATGATTACATTTTCAATGATAAAGATGTGATTATGATACCTTCTGTATGGTGCATTTTTAGGTGATCTAGATTGTATGCTCTAGGATTAGTTTTAAAATGGATAACATTTATTTGAAGTTATAGAGTTGATTAAAAAACCACTTTGATTATAATTGATTACGTAGGTTAAAAAAACTGACTAGAATATTCAATAATTATTTCACCCATTACATACTTTTATTACAATCACAACAAAATATAATGTCAAAGATCACAAATTATTATGATCGAATCCAACCCTGTTTAGCATTGCTAGAACACTTTTATTTGATATTACTACTTGGAACCAGGACACAATCTTGCACTACTGACATTTATTACATTTACTATTACACTTAATAGTGTAACTGATTATAAACAATATGCATTATAAATATTAGTAAATCCAATCATTCCATGCACAGAAATTCATAATATGATTTTGTATCACAATTACGATCACAACATGTAATTAATTACAATCTTACCTATAATTACTAGTCATCAAACCCTACAATTACAATTAATTTTGTAACTGATTATAATAAATATTTATTTCAAATAATAGTAAACAAATCCAATCATTCCATGCACAGAACATCCCAATACAATTTTACAACACAATTACGATAATGGTTACAACACTTTGTGTAATTAATTACAACCATATTTATAACCCTACCATGCCCTAAAGACACTTACATAATCCTCCAAGTCACAGTGATCAGACAACCCCATCTTGCACACACATCAAAGATAATTATGCATTACAACTGTGGTTACAACTTGCAATGTAATTGACTACAATCATTTACAATTACAGTTGTCATCTCCGAGCGAAGTTCAGATCACCTGGTGCCTGTATGCGTCACTGCCGTGGCTGAGATTTGCACTGACAGATTCAATTAAGCACTATTGAATGCCAAGGGAGTGCTACACAAGCCGGCGAGATCCCAGCCATCTAGCAAATCCTCATTTTATAAACTGTAAGCCTCATTGATCTATTTAGACACATCTCTCTCGTTCGGCTACTCTGGCCTCGGTAGAGCCGAGTTCTTCTTTCACTGGTAGACTACAGTCTACAGATCAGTATCAAAACCAAACAGAACAAATGCCCATCTTCCTGATGGCACTACATTCATAGTGTAACACGCAGACACAGAACATGGTTTCCCAAATTATTTGTATACTGGGTCTGCCGACGATTGTGCCCCTCAATATAACTTTGCTGTTTTCATAAAAATCTTAAGAAATGTTTGCGAAATACCAGGTAGATACAGTCTACAGATCAGTACAAATAGAACAAATACCCATCCTGCAGATGGTGCACCATGCAGTATTACACACAGATGGTGCACCATGCAGTATTACACACAGATGGTGCACCATGCAGTATTACACACAGATGGTGCACCATGCAGTATTAGACACAGATGGTGCACCATGCAGTATTATACACAAATGGTGCACCACGCAGTATTACACACAGATGGTGCACAATGCAGTATTACACACAGATGCAGAAGATGGTTTTTCAAAGTAGTCATATGTATGGCTTGCCGACGATTGTGCCCTTAATACAAACTTGCCGTTTTCATAAAAATCTGAAGACACTTTTGCGAAATAGATCCATATTGTAACTTTCTACCAGTTATTTATTTTATGCTCTGCAAACAAATTGTTAGACAAGTTGCATGTTTTAATGAAATACTTGCAATTTTTGTACAAAAAATTGCCGCCTCATGTAAATACTGCTATTATCATTAAGCATCCGGGCAGTTATGACCAATGAAAGACAGATGTTGTCATAACTCCTTTGGCCAGTCATGCTCAATTCTCATAAGTCATACAGAGATGGCGCCGAATCTAGCGGCTAGAACTCTATCTAGATTCAAGGGACACAAATGTTAACTTTAAACATTACGTTATGAATTTAATTGATTTTATTTACACCATATCACTTTCAGGTCCCCACCTACAGGTAGTCAGACATATAAATTTCTCCAACAAAAGTAATTCTATAATAGTGAAGAATCATAAGAAACTTCAAAATCTGCACAAATGTTAGGAAAATAAAGGATGTTTTTTAGAAAATATAGGAATTATATGAAGTACAATTAAAATTTACAAAATATAGACAAAAAATAGGAACACTGGGTGAATGCAATGAGAATAACTATTGGGAAGCGAATCAGAGCTAACAACCTACTTCCGCCTGTGGGTGTTAAGCACTCGGCTAGTTTCTCCACGGAGGATGTGTACCTGATCTGCCTTCTAGATCTTGTAAATCGATCTTGCAAAAATAATCCAGTATAACCTAGTAACTGCGTGGCATGACATAAATGAAGATACTGTCACTTAGGATTTTGTAGTCAATCAAACATCTAAACGTTTACCAAAAGAGGCATAATTTAAGCCATATTAATATGTTGTAAACCATAAGACCAATTGCCGGTTAGTCTGCCTCAGTGTGAATGCAACCGACCAGACAAAACTAGCTGCCTCAGACTTAAAACAACCTCAGAAAATATAACATGAACATAATAGCTTAATACAGAGCCATTCATTCTCATCAAAAAATATTTATGCTTTCAAAAACCGTTTCTGTGCCAACATCTGTGAGCCGTTGTACAACTGCACTGTCTTCTCCCATAATGCAATGGGATGTCTCCATTAAGACTGTAGTGTGGATTTATCAAGAGTGGCTGTATGTGGTCACATTATTCTCTATTCATAATGACAGGATGGTTCTTCTGCCACTTCAATCTCATAAAGACTAATGACGGTAAAAAGCAGCATCCTAAACGGTCGCAATGAGACTGCCAGAATGCGTTATGATGGTGACTGCTTGAAGTGTAACAGCCTGCATGTGTGTGTACAGAGTGTGAACATGTGTGCACACAATATGAATGTGTGTGTGTGTGTGTGTGTGTGTGTGTGTGTGTGTGTGTGTGTATGTGTGTGTGTGTACGGTGTAAATGTGTGTACACAGGATGTGAATGTGTGAATAATATACACAGAGGGAAAAAGCATACGCATGTGTGTACAGTGTGAACAAGTGTACAAACAATGTGAATATGCATACACACATACATTAAGAACATGTGTACATAAATACTGCATTTCTCTCTCTCTCCCTTTCTCTCCCACTCTTTGTCTCCATCTCCTTTTTTCTCCATCTCTCTCCCTTTCCCTGTCTCTCCCCATCTCTTTTCTCCCACCCTCCCTCCCTCTCTCCCACCCACCCTCCCACTCTCCCTCTCTTCCTCCCACCCTCCCTCTCTCTCCTTCTCTCTCCATCTGTTTCTCTGTTTCTCCCTTTACGTCTCTCTCTTGCCATCTCTCAGTCTATCTGTCTCTCTCACTCACTCACTCACTCACTCACTCACTCACTCACTCACTCACTCACTCACTCACTCACTCACTCATTCCCTCTTGAAAACTGTCATTCTTTTCACCATCTCACATAATTCTGTGTCTAATTTCTCTTTCTCATCATCCCACGCTGATTACTCGGAGTCACATTCATATGATTCACCTGTCAGCCAGGCACTCTGACACTCTCACTCAATTCTCTCCCGCAAATACTCATCATAACATAGAAAACTAATATTCATCTTAACGACAAATCAATCACAACCAATTATGACAAGACTTCTACTTGATTCAAAACCTTTAGAGGTAGACACCACAGGTAACCACTGGTCAAGTGTGGTTGACCAGTCCAGGCACAGCTAGCAGGTGTTAGACATTAATCACAGCCTAAAAGGTCATCAATTATTCAGGTGCTACTGTGGGTGTCTGTGACAAAGTGTCATCTCTGTTCATCCCCATCTATTCACAGCATCATTCCCAGGCATGTGGGGAAATCTGTGGAGGCAATTAAGTGAAATCAATGTTTGCATTAGCACACTGGTGTTTACTAGGCTGGGGTGCAGAGGTAGGCAGTTAGATCAAAAGACACTCATGCTAGATGACTGTGATTCACTTGCTGTCGTTTAAGACAATTATTTACACTCCACATTAAAAAAAGAAAAAAGGTAAGTTCTTATATAGCGCAGTATACAGTCCTCAGGACTGCTCAAGGCGTTTTACACTTTACTTTTTTTTGTGGCAGATCAGTTCAATTGAACACCATCTCGACTTGTCTGGGAATCAGCCACGCTGCAATTAATGCATGAAGATTAGTTGTATACAAATATCCACCACTGTCTATAGCTAGGTACTCCTTCATATAACTCTGTGAACTAGAACAACATATAATGAACGAACTAACCCAAGGTTCAAAATGTCAGCACAGGATTCGAACCCGGGTTCTCTTGATTGCGAGTACGATGCTCTATCCACTGTGCCACTGCACTCCACAACTTTGCTGCCTGTGTGTTTCGATTGAGACATTGAAAGGTGCAGTTCCCGTCTATGTTGGGTGTATGCCGGAAGAATAAAATCTCCCAAGATAGGAGAGAGAGGAGGAGAGACAGGGAAAGGGAGAGAGATAGAGAGAAAGGGAGATAGAGACAGGGAGAAACAAAGAGAGGGAGAGAAAGGGATATCTCTTCTTGGGAGATTTGTGTAAATGTGCAATCTGTTGTGAATTCACCCATTCTAATATGAATTAAGATGGGTGCGGTGTATAGCGGATGTCAAAAAGATTCTACAACGGGCGGTGTGCCGACAGCCTTGGCGGAGTATTAAGTCATGCACTATAAGACAACACAACAGTATGAGTATATATAAAAGGGACTCGAGTATGTTCATGATGGATAGTCCATGATGAAGATGTTCAGTAAGGGACTTTGGGTTACAGTTTTCTTTTCACACTTTGATTTGCATATTAAAGGCTAAAAGGAATGTCCCTTATGGATGTTCAAAACATGATGGCAGTCGTACGATGAGACCACTAGAGGTAATGGTTGAGGGGAGCAGGAAAGACCTGATCTACCCTGATCTGCCTTGGGCTAGCGGAGGTGTCTCCACAGCAAGAAAGTATTGAGGAAACATGTAGTTGCTGCTTCCATTTCATCCAAGGATGACTGATTTAGATTGCGAAAACAACAGTGTGAGAAGAACACTGAGAGCGAAGGGAATAGACAAGAGACTGGAGGAGCTGAGAGAGGAGGCTGGTGTGAGACAGTGGAGGAAGCCGGTGAGGTGTCAGTTAGAGTGGGCTGGAACAAATGGGAGGAGAATGGCTAGGGAAGAGAGAGAAGGCCCTCAGACTTGTGGGTGGGACGAGAAAAGGAAGACATCGACTGAGATTGTAATTATAATAATAATACAAATTCTTCTTTAGTGCTAATATCCTTGGAAAGTCCAAGTTCAGTGGCATAACAAAAACAACGTTTGAGCATTTTCATAACAGTGTACAATGTGAAAGTAGTCTATAGATGGATGGAACTGTCAAGAATCTAAGGTGGATAGGTAATATTAAAAATAATTTTTTTAGATGGCGGCAAAAGGAAACTATATTACCTGAGCACTAATTTAATGCTGACAGGAAGTAAACTACAGAGTTGGTGCAGCAACTGAGAAGTCTCGAGTTCCAGAGTTTGTCTTATCTCTGGTAAGAGAGAGAGAGTAGATAATGGATAGAACAAGATGACCAAAGCAGTGTGGGCATTCTTGCTGGAGTGAGGATTGAATACATGCAGGTTGTTTGGATGAAAGGGCCTGATTGGATTGTGTAGGATGAATGTGTAGAGAGGTGAGTTTGGGAGGGCAATGGAGAATACAGAGATAGGAGTGGAGATGGTGATGAGGGTGAAGTGAGAGGAAAGGGGTAACAAGAAATCAACAACTGCTATCGAGACCATACTCACCCTGGGCCAGGCCCTTAGCCAGGATTTTGAAATTTTCCAATTTACCCTCCATTACACATGCATTTGTCATTGGAGTCGGACATTGTGAATATTCAGGGGGCTGAAGCTCCTTGAAAAGCTCCAACTGCATTTCCCCTAAGGCTCACAAAATACCCTCTTTCACACTTTGTATAAGGCATGTTTGATGACAACACAGCTATGGTATTGCCCTTGTTATTGGGAAAATAAAACCACATTATGGTCCGACACAAGATCATGGTATTTAAAAAAAAAAAATTGCATTATACAAAGACCAAAATACCTGTTGTTTGAAAAGAAAAACCTGTTGAATTAAAAAAAAACTGTTCCAATAATGGGACAACGGATGAGTGGCTAAAGACCTGCCCTGGACTACAGGGGAAAAGAGAAGGGCAACACCCCTTATATTGACCCAAATGGTGACACTACCCGCTATGCGGATGTGACAGCATGCTACATCTGTAAACACACCAGTGACTACTACTATGACTCAACTGAGGCTGATTACTCCCTGTTAACAGCACCTTTGTCCGTGCTAACATCAGTTAGATACTCGGCCAATAATGACCTGCTTGGCAATCGTCGCCTTAGGCAGTTAGTAAACATGTAACAAGCAACGAAGTCAAATCTATTACCTACACGAAACTCCACTCTAGGAAGTCATCACAAATATGTAGCGTCATATTAACAATTACCTGCCAGCCCGAGGCAAGTGGAATGCACTGACAGGCAACTTTGTTATTTGTCCAGTCCTCGATATTATCAATATTGTCCAAGACAATAACAGTGCAGGGGTGGAATGGTAAGCAGCCTTCAGTGAGTGCTTGATATGTTATACTGACATGTGAAGATGGATAATGATATGCGATATTTAACCAAATTGCAATAATAAAATGTAGATTAAGATGTTTTTCTGTTGCGGAATTGTGTGGAATTACCAGAGTTGTCAACTGTTGTCGCCACCTAATTGCAGTTACTGATTGAATAGGAAAACATGCCATTCACTATTATGGCCATTCCAAGTTGTTCTATACCTTAAAACATATGTTATGAGTGCTTCCTATTTGGTGAAAGTTTAGTGATATCATGATCTATCTATATTCATCGTTAACATCACCATAAGGAGTACAAACTGAATCCCACTGGTTGTTCTACAGATGTTCCAGATAATATTGAACATATATTTGTTCAACCTTCCCAATTGGGCAGATTGAGCTAGGCATATAGCATTGGATTGGACTAGGAAGGCACCTGCCTCATAAAACATATCACTGCATAAATACTGGCACTTTCTATGGTCATATCATGATTTAATGCCATTAATCATTTCTCACCACATACAGCATGCGTTGAGATTAGTATTACAGAGATGTCACATTTACTACGTGTAACAATTCGGTAGTACCCGTATTACATCATCGTAATGTATTTGGTGCCTGCCGATGTGTGACAAAAGAGATACTTGCAAACATGTTTATTTACAGCAGTGCTTTCCTTGTTGCTACAGAGACATGCATTCACTACATCTATCTCTCTCATGCAGCTGTCAACCAAGGGACACCACTTCACCGCTTCAAGTGGCTTCATGGTAATTCAAAGAATTAATGTCAATTGCTAGGAGTAGGACTCACATAGATGCTTTGTTTGCAGGGAATTCAAGCTCTACAGATTTGTGAAGTATATCAATTTACATATATTAGAATCTTTTCATCATTTAATCCGCTTTTGCTGCATAAAATGCACTAAGGAAACCCACAAACTCATCAGAATATCTGCATCTTCCATTGTAATCTTCCATGGAAAATGGTTGATCGAGTAATACACTTTATCTTTAAATAGTTAAAGTAAACCAATTTACATATATTAGAATCTTTTCACCACTTAATTCGTTTTTAGCAACTTTTTGCTGCATAAAATGCACAAAGTGAACCCACACAGTCATCAGAATATTTGCAACTTCTGCTTCTTCTATTGCAATCTCAGTTGATCGAATTATAAATTGTATCTTTAAATAGTTGAACTGCAAAATGTGATTATAACTGATTAATGTGACATCAAGGAGATGCCCAGAATAATGCAAAATATAGATATGATTACTAACTAATAATGGCATCAAAGGGATGCACGGAAAATGTGGATTCAGAGAAGATTAAAAAGTTAAACTGCAAAACTCCAATGCTATTGGTGGTCTCTAACATTAAACAGAGTCATGCATTTGGAGAAGCACCACGCACCACTTGTCTAGCACACTCCATGCAGGTAAGGACTCTCAACATCTCTGAGACTAAGTAACATGGCACATACCTTGTCAATGTCCTCAGCCTGACGCTCAGCTAGTGGCTTCAGCAGCAGCTACCTGGATGACATTCTCGCCGTGAGTGTTGATAGCCACGTGTGACGTGTCCTGCGTGCGCGTCCTGTGTGCGTGCGTGCGTGCGTCAGCGCAAGTGACTGTCCATGGCAATGTTTCCAGTGCCAGCCTCCTCAGCGCTCCTGCGACACGACCACCAGCGCATTAGTGAGGAGATCAATCAGTGTACGCTAGGTACTGATGCTTCCCGCCGCATACCAAATGACACAGCTGCACAGCACTTATCAATATTTCACATGCTTAAATACTTACATGAGAGCAGTGCCTTGTGGGACATGCATTATCGTCTTAAGGTGCCCAACGTGCCAACCCGTAATGTATGCTTAGTGAGCATGTTGGATTCCTAATGGCGACCAGCAGCCGTGTCGTTTCATGCATGTGTAGAGACCCTCATGCAAGGGAGACATTGCTGAACATCACTTTATTCACCTGTTCAATAATACTGAAACAAGATGGGTATTGCCAGACTTCAGATTCACCTATTGTGCCAGTTCAAAAACAACATGTCATAGCTTTCAGAACTGTTCTTGCCGTTAGCAAAAAATACATAAATATTTTTACTAAGGAATGCTATTGAATTTATGTAGAACTCTAAAATAATTTATGTGGACATGAACATTCTATACAATATTCTATAAAACTCTAGAGTTTCTGTAGAATTTAATAAAACGAATTCATGTGGTTGTGAACATTTTATAGAATTATATAGAATATTCTACATAATTCTATAGAATTTAAAAATCCACATACATTTTTATACAATTCTATAGATGTTTTTTATAATTCTAGATTTCTATAGATTTTCTATCAATTTCTATAGAATTCATTAATAGGACACATCCATAACAAATTCTACCCACTAACAACTTGTCAATGTTAGATGGTAAGTCAAACTTGGCATTGGTATTCATATGGCTGCCATTTAACTTCAGGTAATCAGTCTGGTTCACAACTGCTTCTTCTGCGAGCAGTGGAACATCTTGACATGTCCCGTGAGACCTCATAGTAGACCTATCAACAAATGCAAAACAACTATAGAAGACTAGGTTTATAGTTGACTACAAGACACACCAATGAACTAGTTATGCACAAAGCATAAAGAAGAGATGAGTACAAGACAATAATAGGAAGGCAAGATGACCAACTGTTGAGCAAGAATTCAAAGAGAACAATACAAGACAGAATATAAGTACTGATTAAGTTAATCTGAAATTGAGATGAACCAATACTAAACACTATACAATCATCCCATAGTAACATGTGGGTAGGAATGAGATCTAAAGATTACAAGACATAACTAGCTTATACCCACCCATGGAGCAACCCAACAAAAGTAATGATCTTGTATAGCTCATTCCTACAGTGGTGCCCTCTGGAGGAGTGGTTCACCATTCAATTCTCTCAGATAGGAGAATGGACGTCTAGAAAAGCAAAGCAGGTCACAAACATGTAATAAATATCTCAAAATAACTACAGTTGTGTTTTTAAAATAAATCGTCTATTGGTAGATCAGAGGTCAATAATTTAAGGTAGTGAATGAGCATATAAAGTTCTTTTCTCAAGAATGGTCAATAACTGCCCATGACTGAATATTGAGATTGTCTCAAGATTTGTTTTCTGTATAGTCCATTTGACAGCCATAAGTATTCAACAGCCAACCTAGAAATGTTCTATCCTATGAACTTGTTTTGTTGATTTGTACTCATATGGTCCTAGAACAAACAGCAACTTTGAGCAACTCTGGTAATTTGCATAAATCCAAGATGGCGACTTGTCGATATCTTGAAAAATGAACTTTAGAACCACTTGTCTTAGATTTATATATATAATACCTCTTTTAAGGGGTGTTGGGGTGTGTAGAATCCATTTCTGAAGTTATTTTTTCAGTTCAAAATCAAGATCAGATGCTGAAGGTCAGGTGAAGGTAAAATTTGACCGCTCAGTGGACAATGAATGGAAACTTCTACTAAATTATATTTTAGTTTATTCATGCACATAAATGGATAACCTTACAATATTTGACACATCAGCATCTGATCTTGACCTTGAACTGAAAAAATAACATTATAAATGGATTCTACACACCCCAACACCCCTTAAAAGAAGTATTATACATAATTCTAGGACAAGTGGTTCTAAAGTTCATTTTTCAAGATATTGACAAGTCGCCATCTTGGATTTATGCAAATTACCAGAGTTGCCCAAAGTTGCTGTTTGGGCAACCAAGCTGAATTTGTTCGAGGACCCCCATATGAGTACAAATCTACAAAAAAGTTCATAAGATAAAACATTTCTAGGTTCATGAAATGACAAATGGACTAGTAGTTGTTTTCCAATTTCTCTGTTGATTTTGGTCTATTGTTACCATTATTGGTTTTTGAAAGATGCAAATATGCATCGGCACCTGGGAGGAGATTGTGTTAAAATGCTCCAAAGTCAGCATTTTAATTGTTAGATAACATCTTGTTACCTGTATGCATAATCTCTGGAAGATGCATTAACGAATGACAACTCTCTTTTGGCCTCCGACAGTCCACAAGACAGACATCATCCACCCTATTAAGCAGAGCAAACAGGACATGAATTAATTATTAATTAGACAACCTGCTGACCACTGCCTAATGCAGTTAGCGCTGTGATTAAGAGCAGTCTATGTAGCAGAGTGCTTCTTAAACGGGACATCTGCTTCCATGCATGCAACCACGTTGTAGTTTGGAGTGATTCCTGCAGCCAACAACATCATGGGCTGTTCTTGCTTGGCAAGTCTCTAAAGACAACAAATACTGTGGAATCTCACTGTTAAGGTCACCTTAGTGACTGAACAAAAGTGACATGAATACTGAGGTGACTGTATCAGTCTTTTACTTATATAAAATAATTTGGGACTGTTCTAGGCTGACCTTAACTGCGAGTTGGCTGTATTACCGAGTTGACCATAAAACGAGGTTTCACTGTATCTGGATTAATCATAACATGTTAATGTGCTTCTTGGTCTGTACTTCAGCCAGTTTGGGGATATATTTCAACACTATTGCAACAAAAAACAGCGTTTGTTTTAATTTTACAGATCTATATTTTACGTGTAAACAATGGATCAATACAAACATGCAACAAATATAATAACTATTACAGACGTGTGCATTTTAAGGGGGTCTTTGTCAAACTGAATATCATCTTAAGGGGGTGTGCATGCCAATATTACAAAGCCAAGGGGGTGGGTTTTCTAAAATGTCCACAAATAGCATGATACATCTGATATATATGGCCTGTAAGTAGAACTGGTAGACAGACTGCCACAGAAAGAGTTGACAGGAAAGAGAAGTGACAGATGGATATGGAAAATAAGGGCAGTGATCAACCAAGACGAGGGAATTATGACCTTCCGTGCGAGTGCGATTCATGATGACATCCTACAGAACATCAGTGGTTCGGATGAAACCATCTTGATATGATTAATTCTAGGTACAGTGGAACCTCCCTACTAAGGCCACCCTCGGAACTGGGCAAGTGACCTGAATAGCGCAGTGACCGTATTAGTGGGACTAATTTCCTATAGCTTACTGTTACAAAATTACTTTATTGTTGTCTGAGGGTGACCTTATTTGTGAGGTGGCTGTATTACCCAGGTGACTGTAAAGCGAGGTCCTACTGTATATTAATAATTATAGAAAATAATCTAGAATTATCCGGTAGAATCTGTTCCACCAAACACATTCAACCCCTGTGGCCACAACAATCAAGAGGTGGAGATGGCTAGCAATGACGAATGACCACTGGCGCACTTCCCAAAATAGCCTTACGCTGGATAGTGGATTGGAGACAGAGATGAAGTGACCCAAAGGAAACATGGAAATCGACTGGGGAATGGGAGATGAGGACATGTTAGGGGTCTGCACACTGTCAGTTTTCCCATTGGCGACCATGTTAATGTTTTGTGTGATTATAAGAAAACGTGACCTATAAAGTTTCTTAAACTTCTCACCTGCTGTTATTATCATCTCATTGACATGCTGGTCGAGTTTAGTCAAAAACTAATATCTCTAGCTCTTGCAAAATGCCTGTATGTATGACACCCGTCAATATTTACAAATGGATTTAACAAGATTTAACAAGATTGCCATCCAGGAAATTAACCCTAGATGGCAGGTGGACAAGGAAGCCTTTTGGCTTATCGAGAGTCCAATAATAATTGGATGCAGGCAGTAATCCGGCTAAAGTGTCAACTAGCAAAATTGCTGCCAGATACCCTTCCGCTTAGTAAAATCAGCTAAAAAGACACCATTTTACTGTCAACAGCTTCTACAATCACATCTAGAAATCTGACTACTCAAATGCACTTATGTCAGAGCAAGTGAATATTGTAAAGTCATTTCTCAAAAATATGCTGCACTCTTTTTCATCTGTAACCATGCAGGAAGTCTAACAGTGTCCTAACCCCGTTACCTGACGGGGGAAAGTTATCAACATAGAGGCTACCAACAGATAGCAGTGGCGCTCTCTTGTGGAAGCCTTATGTTCCACCTAGCGCACCAAGAGGATTGAGTTAGTAATCCTGAAGAAAGTTCAGCAATGAAAGGTAGACCATCCCTATAGCAACTCAACTTCTCTGGGAAGCATTCAGACATGCTGCAAGTACTGCAAGAAGACTATTCTTTCACATATATCCACCAGTCATAGCAGGTACAGATTTACCCAAATCAACCGAGGCAATATGGTGTGAACTAAATTGGCCAAGCTTTAAAGCAGTAGCAAGGTGATTAAATCTCTGGTTCTTTCATACACCAAAAAACATGGGTAAAGTACATTACTGATTTGTATCGTCCAGTTGAATCTGCAGTGAAATTATACTGTTTAGTACTTAGGCAGCTATGTAAATAAAAAACCAAGAAAACATTGGATTTGGACGGGTCAAATAATTAGTTGAATACAAAATTGAAAAGTGTATATACAGGTATATATATTTTGAGTGTTCTTCAATTTGAAATTGTTCAATAATCACCCTTTCATTCACAGCAGTGCTTACAACTGTCCTTTTTGGTGCCAATCCTGTTCAATTTGTTTGTATTATTGGAATTATCTTATTTTTTACAAAATTTCTGACTCCATCCTTACTATGTCTAGACTAGTCAAGTGTTATGTTAATTACTTTTAACATATATATAAAGATATAAATGTAAAACATACATATTATGTATTACCATGAATCGTGATTAGTAAAAGATGGATTCATAAGTGCTGAGGAGTTTACATTTCTCTGTACACTAACAATAAATCTACTATGTCGGGTAAATCATCGACATAATTTGATCAAGTCAAGTCTTCCCAGAACAGGAGATTGATTGTCATTGCTGCTGGGAATTCACTGAGTAATTATCTTATCACTTATCCAGCCGAAACATCTGACAACCCATTAAACATTCAGTGATAACGTAAACAAACGGTCAATAATAACAGACCAGCATATGACTTGACCATTGTAACATAAACAATGCAAAGAATACATATAATTATCAAAAGAATACATGCCCTAAAGAATAACTCAATAATTACATATGTATTTTAAACAGGAGAATAAAACCAAAACATCTTAAGACTAATATAACAAAGGTAGTTAATGTACATCAAAAAAATTGTACATTTTATTTTTTCTATTTCAAAACACCTCCTTCATTAAGGGGTTTGACTTATGAATACCTAAGAGAATGTTTCAGAATCGGCAGATTAACTCTGTGTTGACCCCAAATATTGATCTAGCCATATTAATCACCTTTCAATCCACCGTATTAGTGACGTGATGCTTGGGAATTATTAATGAATAATCCAAGTGCAAACTCTGTAATTTAACTCATCACAACAGGCTTTCCCACCACATATAATGGCTGATGTGGCCACAGGAAAGTTTAACATATGTCAATTAATGCTTTATTTTTTTAGTTTGCTGTTATGTGAATATGTGTACATGTGTGTGTCTGTGTACACGTGTGTGTATGTGTGTGTGTGCATGTGTGTGTACAAGTGTGTATGTGCATGCATGCGTGCATGTGTACACATATATGTGTGCAATTTTGTACACATGTGTGTGTGTTTGCACACATGTGTATAAGTGTGTACATGTGTGTGTACACATGTATACATGTGTGTGTGTGTGCACGTGTGAGTATGTGTGTGTGTACACGTGTGTGTGTGTGCATGTTTGTGTTGTGTGTGTGTGTTGTATGTATGTTGTGTGTGTGTTGTGTATGTGTGTGTGTGTACACGTGTGTATGTGCGTACACCTGTGTGTGTGTGCATGTGTTATGTGTGTGTACACATATGCATGTACACATGTATGTATGTGTGTACGCACGTGTGTGTGTACACATGTGTGTGTACACGTGTGTGAATACACGTGTGTGTACATGTGTGTGTATATGTGCGTGTGTATATGTGCGTGTGTGTATGTGCATGTATGTGTGCGTGTGTGCATGTGTATGTTGTGTTGTTTGTGTTGTGTGTGTTGTGGGTTATGTGTGTTGTGTATGTGTTGTGTGTTACATGCCTGTACATACAATTTGCAAACACACACACATATTTTGAATAACGTACACATTTGCATTATTGTCTTCTTCCATCATCACTGCATGCAGGGGGGGGGGTCATATAACTTAATTTGACAAACTGTGGAAGTCTGAATATCGTGGAAGAAGTGCAACTAGTGACAATGACGGTGATTAATTTTACTCACTTGTTCACTTAGCGTCAATTATCATGGTCACTGCTGACTTCTGTAAGTAATGAAAAAGCTCACAATTACATGGCCTGATGTGAACTGCTGCGTACAGACGCACTGTGTGAAGATACTGCATACAGACGGACTGTGTGAAGATACTGCATACAGACGCACTGTGTGAAGATACTGCATACAGACGCACTGTGTGAAGATACTGCATACAGACGCACTGTGTGAAGATACTGCATACAGACGCACTGTGTGAAGATACTGCGTACAGACGCACTGTGTGAAGATACTGCGTACAGACGGACTGTGTGAAGATACTGCATACAGACGGACTGTGTGAAGATACTGCATACAGACGCACTGTGTGAAGATACTGCGTACAGATGCACTGTGTGAAGATACTGCGTACAGACGCACTGTGTGAAGATACTGTGTACAGATGCACTGTGTGAAGATACTGCGTACAGACAGACTGTGTGAAGATACTGCGTACAGACGGACTGTGTGAAGATACTGCATACAGACGGACTGTGTGAAGATACTGCATACAGACGCACTGTGTGAAGATACTGCGTACAGATGCACTGTGTGAAGATACTGCGTACAGACGCACTGTGTGAAGATACTGCATACAGACGCACTGTGTGAAGATACTGCGTACAGACATACTGTGTGAAGATACTGCGTACAGACGCACTGTGTGAAGATACTGCGTACAGATGCACTGTGTGAAGATACTGCGTACAGACGCACTGTGTGAAGATACTGCGTACAGACGCACTGTGTGAAGATACTGCGTACAGACAGACTGTGTGAAGATACTGCGTACAGACGCACTGTGTGAAGATACTGCATACAGACGCACTGTGTGAAGATACTGCGTACAGACGCACTGTGTGAAGATACTGCTGCGTACAGATGGACTGTGTGAAGATACTGCTGCGTACAGACGCACTGTGTGAAGATACTGCGTACAGACGCACTGTGTGAAGATACTGCGTACAGATGCACTGTGTGAAGATACTGCGTACAGACGCACTGTGTGAAGATACTGCGTACAGACGCACTGTGTGAAGATACTGCGTACAGACGCACTGTGTGAAGATACTGCGTACAGACGCACTGTGTGAAGATACTGCGTACAGACGCACTGTGTGAAGATACTGCGTACAGACAGACTGTGTGAAGATACTGCGTACAGACGCACTGTGTGAAGATACTGCATACAGACGCACTGTGTGAAGATACTGCGTACAGACGCACTGTGTGAAGATACTGCTGCGTACAGATGGACTGTGTGAAGATACTGCTGCGTACAGACGCACTGTGTGAAGATACTGCGTACAGACGCACTGTGTGAAGATACTGCGTACAGATGCACTGTGTGAAGATACTGCGTACAGACGCACTGTGTGAAGATACTGCGTACAGACGCACTGTGTGAAGATACTGCATACAGACGCACTGTGTGAAGATACTGCGTACAGATGCACTGTGTGAAGATACTGCGTACAGACGCACTGTGTGAAGATACTGCGTACAGACAGACTGTGTGAAGATACTGCTGCGTACAGATGGACTGTGTGAAGATACTGCTGCGTACAGACAGACTGTGTGAAGATACTGCGTACAGACAGACTGTGTGAAGATACTGCTGCGTACAGACAGACTGTGTGAAGATAGTGCATACAGATAGACTGTGTGAAGATACTGCTGCGTACAGACAGACTGTGTGAAGATACTGCTGCGTACAGACGGACTGTGTGAAGATACTGCTGCGTACAGACAGACTGTGTGAAGATACTGCTGCGTACAGACGGAATGTGTGAAGATACTGCATACAGACAGACTGTGTGAAGATACTGCGTACAGTGTGAAGATACTGCTGCGTACAGACAGTGTGAAGATACTGCTGCATACAGACGGACTGTGTGAAGATACTGCTGCGTACAGACAGACTGTGTGAAGATACTGCATACAGACAGACTGTGTGAAGATACTGCTGCGTACAGACGGACTGTGTGAAGATACTGCTGCGTACAGACAGACTGTGTGAAGATACTGCGTACAGACAGACTGTGTGAAGATACTGCGGTGTGACCGGCTTAAGTTTGAACTTGAGAAATGAAAAGAATATTGATGAAGTGAGGTCCTTCCTCGATTTCATTTTTATGCACACCTCATTCCAGATTAATTTAACAAAGAATCCAACTTAGAAAGATTTATTTAATTTTCACAAAATCTTTGAACAAACTTCTAGATCCTGTCAAAACTCACAAAAAAACCTGATACTATAAGACTATTTGCCCTTCATTGAGTTACCATATCAAACTGTTAAATTCTTTGGATCATTTGAAACAAAAGTATGCATTTGTTTATTAAACTAACTATACATATTACTTACTGGGACGTGGTAGCCTAGTGTTTAGGGAATCAAACACTGTCTATCAAGCAAGTTTGTTCACTCAGCTGTATGCATGAGTACCTGGCTGTAGACAGTGGCGAGTGCTTTTGAACATATAGTCTACATTCAGTAATAGCAATGTGGCTGAATGCTTCCCAGATACATTGAGATGATGTTTGGTTAAAATGGTCTGCCAGGGAACGATGTGTAAAGCACTTTGGGTAGTTCCAAATACTGAAGATCATGCGTATATATTTACATAAACTATTCAGCACAAACTAACACTCTGCATATCTGAACGTCAACAAACCAGTTTCGCAATGCACCAGATCAACCGAGGAGGATTTTTAAGCCTCTGGTCTGGACAATTTCTAGCACTCCTTCACTTAGCATGCACACGTGCAGCGTGCATTCAAACATGCCGATACACGTGCACACCCAATATAATTCACATTCAAAACATTACATCTATATAATTTTATTTGCATGGAACCTGACACCTGACAAGAGGGCTGTGAGTGAAGAAATGGACATGAGAACTTATAATGTAATCAAGGCTGGCAATCAGCATGGATAAGATGAGAGATCGTCCACCACCTGCGTCCACCGTGGGTCGGCTGTTTCTAGATTGGTATGACAGAAATCATACAAGCCGGCTGCAGAATGGCTTCAGGTCAACAATGACACATTCTTCTTGCAACTGATTAAGTTGATCCATCTGAAGGATATCCTCATTTCTTACTGGTGAACCAGGCAAGGTTTGTGTAAGCTGATAGAGTCTGTGTTTTTTATCATGAAATCATGTTATACTGTAAGTTATATCTATTATAATATTCGTACTTACTGCACAAATGTGTTTTAGCAAAGCAGTAACAAGATTTAACAAGACTGCCACCAGGAGAATTAACTCTAGGTGGCAGGTGGACAAGGAAGCCCTTTGGCTTATCGAGAGTCCAACCCTTTTATCTATGTGTATCCCATCCTTCTGAGGTATGTGTCAATTTTATTTTTAAACATATTCACGCTACTAGCACCCACACAATCAGCAGATAATCTGTTCCATTCATTTACAGTCCTTTGTGAAAATGAGAACTTTCTTATATTTAATCTACACTGCTCCTTTGCTAATGTAACTTCATGTCCTCTAGTCCTTCTATCTTTCTTAACTGAGAAAAAAATATTTCTATCAATATTTTCATAACCATTCATTATTTTAAACACTTCTATCTGATCTCCTCTCAATCTCCTGGTCTCTAGTGTTGTTAAGCCGCATTTTTGTAGGCATATTTCGTAACTAAGATCCCTCAGTTTTGGTATCATTTTAGTTGCTCTCCTCTGCACTCTTTCTAGCATATCTATGTCCTTCCGGCGATATGGCCTCCACGCTTGAATACAATATTCTAAATGAGGCCTAACTATTGTTTTGTGCAGCGGTATTATTAGCTCTTTTTCCTTATACGTTATGTTTCGCCTAATTAATCCAAGGATTTGATTTCCCTTTGAAGCTGCAATTCCGGATTGCTCTGAAACCTTCATATCAGCACTAATGGTTAACCCTAAGTTCTTTTCTTTGACAGTAGTACTTAGTACAGTACCCCCCATTGTATATTCTACCTCTTCATTCCCATGTCCTGCGTGGAGGCATTTACATTTCCCAAAATTGAACAGCATTTGCCACTTTTCAGACCATTTGATCAACTTGTCAAGATCATCTTGTAAATGTTGTCTATCTCCATCACTTTTAATCCTTCTAAACACTTTTGTATCATCCGCAAATTTCAACACCTTGCTAGTTATTTCATCATCCAAATCATTGATATATATTAAGAATAATATAGGTCCTAGTACTGATCCCTGTGGTACCCCACTCAATACCGATTTCCAGTTTGAAGCCTCCCCATCAACTACTACACATTGTCTTCTGTCAATCAGCCATTTTTCTATCCAGTTTATTATACCATTTCCTATGCCATGGGCCTTTAGTTTAAGCAGTAATCTTTGATGTGCTACTTTGTCGAAAGCTTTTTGAAAATCTAAGTAGACGATATCTACTGGTGATCGCTCATTTACCCACTTAGTGATGTCTTCCAAAAAACATAACATATTTGTTAAGCATGACCTCGCTTTAAAAAACCCATGTTGAGATGGGTTTATTAAGTTATGTTTAACAAGAAAATCCACCATGTGATCTTTAATTAGTCTTTCTAATAATTTGCAAATCACTGATGTTAAACTCACTGGTCTATAGTTCTCTGACTTGTTTCTCGAACCTTTTTTAAATAACGGTATAATGTTTGCCTCTTTCCATTTTAAAGGAACCACTCCCTCTTAAAGACAAATTGAAAACTGTTGCAAGCGGTACGCTAATTTGTTCTACAATTTCCAACATTAGTTAGAGAATTCAATGTTTACAAAAATTGCCATGCTGTCACTCAAATCCACAAATAGTGAGCTTGGATAAATCCAGAAAAAGCAGAATGGTGACAACTAAAATGGCAATAGTCTTGGTCAAAACAGCAACAAGACATAACTAAAAACAGCAATATTGGTTAAAACAGCAAAGAATATTCATTATTGGTCAAAACCGTGACAAAATGCATCATAGCAGGGGTAGAACTACCACTTGTCCGCTAGTCCGTACACTAGTAAAGATTACGGCGGACTGGTAAACCTGCCTACCAACTAGTCCGGCTGTCTAATAAAAACCAGCACGTTACGTGGCACCACCATCCGTACCATTGACAAACTAATTCTTTACCAAATGAGGCGACAGTGAAACAGTGCTTTTGATAGGCTGTTGTGTGACATCGAATTCTGAAATGACAGTTGTTTGGTTTAGCGTATCTGGTAGAGTGATATGGCTAATGAGTGCAATTGGTGGCCATTTTCAAATGCACAGTTTTCGAGGATGGTTTACATCTACATTGCTTGATTAGTGTATGCTTATGCACGATGTATCATTACTTGACTGGGGTTGCGAAACCCGCAGTAAAGCTGGTTGTTTTCTGATGTCTTCCCATTCTTCATATCTCTTAGTGCTGCTTCCACCCCCCATGGTGTTATCTCTGGTACTTCTTTTGGAACAGACAGTCTCGGTTTAAATCCTCTCCGATGCTAAGAATTGACACGTTTGTATGACTGGCTTTGTGCCAATAAATTGTCTATAAATATTAAAAAGACACACTTTTGCATATTTAGTTCACCAAATAGCAAATACCAGGTAAATAATTGTATTAAAATAAACAGGGAAGTTAATAATCATGTTGGTAAACATAACAAAGAAGAAACAGTGTAGTTCTTAGGAATACATATAATGATAAACATTTAACATGGAATAAACATATTAATTTTTAATCAGTTCTAAAATATCTAGAGCATTTTTTGCAATTAATAGAATAGTAATGTTCTGCCACATAATGCTTTAAAAACCCTCTATTTTACCTTACTTTAAAGTCATTTAACTTATGGTGTATAAGTATGGGGAAATGGAAATACTGTAAGGAAGTTAGACATTTTACAAAAATGTGCTATATGAATAATTAATAAAAAAAAACATACAGAAGTCACACCGATCCTATTTTTAAATCTGAAAATGGACAAATCTCATCCAGTCACTTTCTATGTTTTTTATTATTATTCATTCCATCATATCCTCAGGCCGCTGTCACAAAGTCATCGTTATAATATAGTTATCGTACATGTGTATGTGTGTCGTAGTTTAAATTTACATTTGTAGAGTCACAGGAAGACGGCATCTAACATGCCATGTGACAACATGCAACACATTACTTTTTTAAACGACTGTTTTGTGTATACGTTTATGTTGCTGTTTTTTTTGTTGCAAAATAAAATTTGAATACATTTGAATTTTGATTTAGATATTTCACATTTCCTATTTCAGTCCAATGGTGCTAGTCTATTTCCTTGGGTTATTTTCCATGGGAGAAGGGCCAGGGGCCGGTTTCATGAAGCTAAGTAAAGTTTCGCAATTACTTAGCGTCACGTGTTTGCGTAAACTCCTATGTTCGCTTATATTAAAAACATCACATCATTTACTAAGACAGTCATCTCAGCGTTTAGAATATGCTTAGCCACTTCATGAAACCGCCCCTTGGTGTCTAGACGAAGAAATTGCATTGAGCAAATGTTGAAGTATCTGTGCATCTGTATTATTACCATTGTCCAGGCAATACTGACTTCATAATCTATAATATGTATGTTGTAACTAGGCTGATTTTACTGAATGTGTCATTCCTTGTTGGCCCACACAGAATAATGTCACATCTGGCAAGTAATGAACACTATTGCGCCCACTGTTACTGACAAGCCAAACACATTGTGATTGGTGATTAAAAAAAACAAAAAACACAAGCAACTGTAAAGGATATTCAAGAAATGAAAGACACTGGACTGGTCCTAGCCTAGCCAGGCCAAGGCTGTCTGGGCAGAAACGACCAAACAACGCAGTTTCTAAAATATTACAGTCCTAATTAATATTACCTTTTGTACTTTACAGAACCAGAAGAGAATAAACCATGCATTTAACAACCTACTATATGTCTATGACGTCCAAAACATAAGTTGAGCCTGAGCCGAGCGCTACCACGTCCATGATCATGAACATGGTTATATGTTATGGACACGTTCAAACTTCAAGAAAGGAGCGACTTTCAACCAAATTGAAAGATACCGCCACGCGTACGTGGCCTTACCGTCTAGATATTTCACTCGCGTTTCAGCCCGACATTAATACTGATGTAATTTTGAAAACCGCTACGCCGAAAATACTAAACCCAATGCCATGCAACTACACAAAAATACAAAGCTAACTTATTTGACAAGTTATTTTAGCAGGGCACAGGTCACAGCCAGCGCGCAGGTGCGTCTTTTTTGATAGTCTCGTTTTCGTTTACCTGGAAGTAACGTCAAACCGAAAGAAGTATCAAGAAATGGCAAAATGTTGTGTATGCGCTCACTGTGACATACATTTTTCTGTGTAAAGCAACGATACAAGACCAATGTTGATTGAAAGAGGCCAACTGACATTTATTCATTAACATAGTTTAAAAATAATTAAACAACACGATATACATATACATTAACACATACGTACCACAGCAAGCATGCCGGTTTACCGTACTAAAAACCTTGAGTACGCTAGTGACAATCAGTATGAGGAAAAAGCCCAGGCAACATCTCGTGTACTTATCGATTTCAGGGAAAAGCGTCAATAAAATAACTTGTGAGCTAATACGTAGGGCCTGCTCAGTGTGGTACAGGGATCGAGGAGGTTGGGCAAAAACAACGATAATCAAAATAATTAAGTCTAAGCCATCAACCTAAGTAATAAAATAGCAAAAGAGAATGAAATTTGGATGCTTAGCCAGAATAACACACAAGCTGAACCAATGAATTCGAACGCGGAGTGACGCTAAATTCTCTCTTTTTCTGACTTATATTGCCCTTACCCCCCACATATTCATGCACAATGTTCTAAATTTGGTCACTAGGGAACCACTATTCGACCTAATCCACTGGAGGGCACCACTGTTCCCCCTTACGACCGATCAATCTTGCATCGTTTGCCTCACACAAAATCATTGTATGCGCTCACTGTCACATACATTTTTCTGTGTAAAGCAACGATATAAGACCAACGTTGGTTGAAACAGGCCAACCTTTATCACTACCTGGATATCTTACGAAGGGAAACGATCTAGAGGAAGTCCGACGAGGCGGTGGAGAGACGGACTAGATGAGTACTGGAAGGGCACTAACTGGCACAGGATAGAACAAGACAGGGAAATCTGGAAACGACTTGCTGAGGTCTTCGTCCATGTGTTCGTGTGTGTGTGTGTGTGTGTGTGTGTGTGTGTGTGTGTGTGTGTGTGTGTGTGTGTGTGTGTGTGTGTGTGTGTGTGTGTGTGAGAGAGAGAGAGAGAGAGAGAGAGCCAAGAAATTTATATTTTTATACAAGTTATAAATGCACCATTTAGTGACCAAAAAGAGATCATTGTATGTGGGGGTGTTTTCTCTTCCATCCTGTAGGTTTTTTTTACAAAACATGAAAATGTGCACTTTGGTGACACAATCTGATTTTCTGCCAATTATATTTTTACCTGTAAAAGAAAAATGTTTTGTTCAAAAAGGCCCCTGAATCTGTCCATATCCCTGAGACGCCCAAAAATCCTCCAATTACACCCCTCTTAATTGAGACGATCGGACAGCTCTGTTGCTTCAGCAGGGAGATGCGTACTGGGAATGCTTCTGGTGTGTGGCCTATCCTACGAACAACCATTCGGCCCCTATGCGAGTTATAATTCTTTTCGCTTCGAACCCGACATTTATAAAGGAACATAGTCTGTTCGTCTACCCGGAATTAGTAATTTCTAACTGGAAGTCTGCTGTGCTGCCCATGGGAAAGTACGTGAGCATCGTTGAACATCAGATGACATAGCAATGACCTCAGCCCGACTCGGCCGTATTGCCAATAAAGCTTGTTTTGAACCTGGATGTGTTGTTTACTATATGAACATGCACCCGTGGTTGCGCCTTCAAATTGCGACCGTTATTATGGTCTTACTAAACACAATTTGGCAGGCAGTATACCTTCATCATAGTTAATATAGTCTTAAGAACATTATATTAATTAATACACCAAAACAAGGAACAGACTACGTTCTTTTAAACGACTTGAGCGTGATCCTGTCACCTAAAGTTACGTTTCCAGTCTAGCTTGTATCTTGGATGTTAGTTGATATTTAACAAGATTTAACAAGATTGCCATTCAGAGAATTAACTCTAGGTGGCAGGTGGACAAGGAATCCCTTTGGCTTATCGAGAGTCCAACCCTTTTATCTATGTGTATCCCGCCCTTCTGAGGTATGTGTCGATTTTATTTTTAGACATATTCACGCTACTAGCACCCACACAGTCAGCAGATAATCTGTTCCATTCATTTACAGTCCTTTGTGAAAATGAGAACTTTCTTATATTTAATGTACACTGCTCCTTTGCTAATGTAACTTTATGTCCTCTAGTCCTTCTATCTTTCTTAACTGAGAAAAAATATTTCTATCAATATTTTCATAACCATTCATTATTTTAAACACTTCTATCTGATCTCCTCTCAATCTCCTGGTCTCTAGTGTTGTTAAGCCGCATTTTTAGGCGTATTTCGTAACTAAGATCCCTCAGTTTTGGTATCATTTTAGTTGTTCTCCTCTGCACTCTTTCTAGCATATTTATGTCCTTCCTGCGATATGGCCTCCTCGCTTGAATACAATATTCTAAATTAGGCCTAACTATTGTTTTGAACAGCGGTATTATTAGCTCTTTTTCCTTATACGTTATGTTTCGCTTAATTAATCCAAGGATTTGATTTCCCTTTGAAGCTGCAATTCCGCACTGCTCTGAAACCTTCATATCAGCACTAATGGTTAACCCTAAGTCCTTTTCTTTTACAGAAGTACTTAGTACAGTACCCCCCATTGTATATTCTACCTCTTTGTTCCCATGTCCTGTGTGGAGGCATTTACAGTTCCCAAAATTGAACAGCAATTGCCACTTTTCAGACCATTTGATCAACTTGTCAAGATCATCTTGTAAATGTTGTCTATCTCCATCACTTTTAATCCTTCTAAACACTTTTGTATCATCCGCAAATTTCAACGCCTTGCTAGTTATTTCATCATCCAAATCGTTGCTATATATTAAGAATAATATAGGTCCTAGTACTGATCCCTGTGGTACCCCACTCAATACCGATTTCCAATTTGAAGCCTCCCCATCAACTACTACACGTTGTCTTCTGTCAATCAGCCATTTTTCTATCCAGTTTATTATACCATTTCCTATGCCATGGACCTTTAGTTTAAGCAGTAATCTTTGATGTGGTACTTTGTCGATTGCTTTTTGAAAATCCCTCGTCTACCCATTTACTGATATCTTCAAAAAAACATAACATATTTGTTAAGCATAACCTCTATTTTAGAAACCCATGTTGAGATGGGTTTATCAAGTTATGTTTAACAAGAAAATCCACCATGTGATCTCTAATTAGTCTTTCTAATAATTTGCAAATCACTGATGTTAAATTCACTGGTCTATAGTTCTCTGACTTGTTTCTCGAACCTTTTTAAATAACGGTATAATGTTTGCCTCTTTCCATTCTAAAGGAACCACGCCCTCTTCTAATGACACATTGAAAACTGTTGCAAGCGGTACGCTAATTTGTTCTACAATTTCCAATAGTAGTTTTGGCGGAATCCCATCCACTCCAGGTGATTTATTATCCTTCATAGCCCTTATTTTCTTAGCTACCATTTCCGGTGTTATAATTAATTGTCCTAAATAGTCTGAATCTGCCCCCTTGAACTTAGCCTCTGGTACTAGCAGTGAACAAATATCTTCTCTGGTAAACACTGAACTAAAGTACTCATTCAGGTCTTCTGCCATTAAGAATCCCTCTGATATTATATTTCCAGCACTATCGTGTAGAAGACCGACCTTATCTTGAACTTTCTGTTTGCTTCGAACATACGCATAAAACTCTTGCTGTCATGTTTTTTATTACTAGCGAATTGTTGTTCATAGCTACTCTTTGAATTTCTAATTTTTTTTATGGCTTCTTTCGATAAGTGTTTCTTTTTGGACCGTTTCCCTTGTTTTTGAAGGGTACACATTTATCGACTATGCACTTAATTTCATTCTTTAATATATTCCAGCATTCTGTTGGTGTCTTATTTTTCAGTGTGTTATTCCAGTCTACCTTTGCTAAATATTTCCTCATGTCCTTATACCTTCCTTTGTGGAAATGTCTCATATACTGCTTTTTACTATTCCTTTCTTATTTTACTTTGATTGTAAAATGTATCTGGTTGTGATCACTACTCGCCAGTGGCTCACATATCTTGACATTGTCAACTAATTCATTCTGTGAGGACAAAACTGTGTCTAACACATTCTCACCCCTGGTTGGTTTTAGCACATGTTGAGAAAGGAAAGTATCTTGAACTAAAACTAAAAACTTGTGGTCCTCACTCGCCATAATTGTTGTTGTGTTGTTTGGATGTATTGATAATAGCCATTATATGACAGTTTACTACAAGACACGTTAGAAGGAATGGATGTTTAATCAAAGCCCAACACGTGAACAACTGAACTCTAACCTAGTATAATGAGGTCATACTAAAGCGCGTAATACTACATATCCCTTTTTTTTTTTTACAAAAGAAGAGATTATGACTTACTCAAAGTATCTTGTTATAAAGTCTCTGAAATAACTGTAAACTTGTAAAATAACAACATGCAATAGATTTAACTCTGCTATAAGCTATACAGTATGCATTGCTTACAGTCTTTGTATCTATTCATGCATAGCGCTGAGGCTGCTTAATATGACGACCAGAGCGGGTCACATATAGTCCAGTTGTATTATTTTGAACAATGTTCTCAGCCGAGCCGTCTGTAGTCTTCGTGGGAGTAGTTGAATCCACAACAGCTGGAGCGGCCTGGACTGTAGTCGGACTGGCAAACGATACTCTCCTGACGATCGGGTGAGTCGAGTTGTCTCGGATTTGATTTCTGTTTCTTCGGATAGTGCTTGTGCTCGGTGTCGTGAGAATGTACGATCTTGGATTCGGTGTTTTGTCAAGGACCGTCGCAGGTCTCCACCGGCCTTAATCACGGAAGCGAACTGCTTGACCGTTGTGCAGAGGCGGGAGATCTCTTGCGTGTTGATCGTGCTGAAACGTCATCTTGTCCTGTCGCTCTTGTAGCCTCGTTCTCATATCGTCATGATCTTGGCGTGTGTCAACGATTTTCGTCAGAAGAGTTGACTGTACTTTGCGACCATTGAGGAGCTCTGCTGGACTTGGAAGTTTACTGTCAATTGGCATTGTTCGCAGATACAGTAGCGCCAAGTCGAGATCCTGCCCACTTTGCCTCGCTTTCTTCATGACATGCTTCACGGTTTGGATTAGGCGTTCGATGAAGCCGTTTGAGCGTGGATACCTCGGCGAAGACGTTACGTGTTGGAATGCCATCTTCTTTGACAGGTCTGTGTAGCATGCACTGGCGAAATGCGGGCCATTGTCCGACACGACACGCATAGGAACGCCTGTCTCGCTGAATATCTGCTTTGTGACAGAAACGACGGTTGAGCTTAGACATGGCTTCGGCATTTTGCGCACGATGGGACATTTTGAATAGTAGTTCGCAATGATGAGCCAGTCTGCGTCGTTGAAGAAGAACATGTCTGTACCAACCACTTCCCAAGGTCTACTCGGTACTTCGTGCGGCTGTAGCGTCTCGTGCTGCTGCGCTGGTTGGTGTTCTTGACAGATGTCACACGACTTGACTGTAGTCTCAATGTCACGATTGATGTTGATCCAATACACAGAGTCTTTTGGTCTGAGTCTCGTCTTCTCTATGCCGAGGTGACCGTAGTGTAGTTTCTGCAGTATGAATGTCTGCATGCTCTCAGGAATGACGACTCGTGTTCCTTTCAGTAGGATACCATCTTCCACGGAGAGTTCATCGCGAAACGACCAGTACGAACGGATGCTAGTTGGCAACTCCTTTATTGTTTCGGGCCATCCAGTCACGATCGTTTCGGAGAGTGCTTGGAGATCTGGATCAACCTTCGTCTTGTTCCTCAGCTCTTGGATGCGTTCATCAGAGAATCGGACGAAGTCAACACGAACATCAAGGTCGATCGTTTCTGTGTTGTGCGTACTTGGAAGACGCGAGAGTGTGTCCGCAAGGACAATGTCCTTTCCTGGTTGGTATTCAACTTCCATGTCATACCCTTGCAGTTTGAGGAGCATTCTTTGTAGTCGCGGTGGAGAGTTGACAAGACCTTTCTGGATGATCGCAACGAGAGGCTTGTGGTCCGTGACGACCTTGACCTTGCGTCCGCATAGGTATGTGTGGAACTGTTGTGTGCCAAAAACAATGGCTAGCAACTCTCGCTCAATGCAGACATATCGTTTCTCTGCGCTTGATAGAATCTTCGATGCGTATGCCACCTGTTGGATTACACCAGACTCGTTCTCTTGAAGTAACGCCGCGCCAAGTCCAAGGAGACTAGCGTCTGTCTGAAGTATGGGCGTTTTGTATGGACACGTTGAAGTATTGAAGACTTGACCTTGAGGTGACAAGATGTTTCAGACCATCGAAGCAACTTTGATGGTGCGGTTCCCACATGAACATGCTGTCTTCTTTCAGTAGATCTCGAAGCATTGAAGCCTTGCAGCCAAGTTCGGTATGAATGGGCTCAAGGTCATTAGTCCAAGAAACTGCTGAAGCTCTTTCTTGTCTCGAGGTGGTGGTATGTCTTGCAGATCGCGGATCCTGTCCGGATCAGGTTTGATGCCATCGATGCCGTAGATGAGGCCAAAGAAACTGACACTGCTCTCCTTGATCAGGCACTTGCTGGAACTGAAGACAAGCCCGTTCCTCGACGCAATGTTCATGAGTTGATGAAGATTTCTGTCATGTTCATCTTCTGTGGCACCGTAAACCACCACGTCGTCAGCGATTCCCTCTGCTCCATCACACTGCTCGAGAATCATGTCCATCATGGATTGAAAGATGTCTTGTGATGCAGACAAGCCGAATGGAAGTCGCTTGAAGGCATATCGACCGTAAGGAGATTGAAACGTAGTGAGGAGTTGAGAGTCCTTGTGAAGCTGGACACCCCAGTATCCGGCTTTGGCGTCAAGTTTGGAGAAATATCTTGCTCCTGTAAACTTGTGATTAAGTTCTTCCAACGTAGGAATTCTGTGGTGCGGTCTCTTCAGTGCCTGATTCAAGAACTTGGGGTCCAAACATATTCTTAGGCTCCCATCTTTCTTCTTTGCATATGTCAGGCTTGAAACCCACTCTGTTGGCTCATTCTCGTGCACTTTGCGTATGACGTCATTTTCCACCATGGAGTCAAGACTGCTTTTGATAGCATCTTTTAGCGCAATTGGTGTCTTTCTTGGAGGATTCACGCGAGGAGGAACTGCGGGATCCACCACCAACTTCACTTCACCACGAAAACAGCCGATTCTGTCAAACTGTTCTGGATACATTCTAGTGAGGTCATCAACGCTGTTTATAGAGGCTGTGCTCGTGACAGCTGATTGTCCCGTAGCAGGTCTATCTTCTGTTGAGGAGTGCGTCTTGATGGTGCAATGTAGAGTCACCAGCTTCAACTTTTCACACGACTGAAGACCAATCACTGCAGGGCCGGTTACATCAACGATGTAGAACCGAGTGTCACCCCATGCCGACTTGTTGTAGCTGCATGAAATGTTAACCACACCATGGCATGTGATGGACGTGCCATTGTACGCCGTCAATCATGCGCCTCTTGCTGCTGCGACGATGTTATCAACGGGGAACCTGTGTCCACTTTCAGGCTCAAATTGTGGATGCCAGGACGATTGCTCAGTTTAATTTGCACCTGCGCATAGGCTTCGTCGCGATTATATTGCCCGAGACACATTGCTGACACCTTCACATCATGAAAACTGAGTGCATCAAATGACTGTTCAAGTGTGTCAGTGTTCTATGCATTGGAACGCATTTGATGAATTGACTTCTCGTTTGCATACGAATGTTGTCGTTGCCGATGCTCGTTCCTGTTCCTGGATTTCGAACGTCCGCGCTGATGTGGCGTGATGTTGTTGGCATGCTGTTTTTTCTTAGTCAGACAACATTTCGCCCAGTGGTTCATTCTGCCGCACGCTCTGCACTTGACTCCAAACGCTGGACAACTTTCATGCGGTTTGAATGGGTATTGTTGACCACAGTTACGACATTTGGCGGATGAGTTTGCACCACGTCTGAAGCTATGCACCTCAGTTGTCGCCACTGTTCCCATGTCACGAATCTGCTGGACGTGGGAGGCACTCGCTTCATACGCTCGTCCCAACTGAATTGCTTCGTCCAGTGTGTAGTTCTTGTTTTTTCCAAGCAATTCCTTCTGGTAATCAGGAATTGGCGTACCAGCTATGATCAGTTCAATGAGTCGCTCATTCAATTCGTTATCTTGAAACTCGCATTTCAGAGCTAACAACTTGCATCTGTTTATGAAACAATCTAAGTTTTCTTCTGGCCTTTGACGGTAGTGCATAAGTCGTAACCGGCTGATGCGATAGTTCTCACACGGCTCAAGTTGTTCAACGAATTTGGCGAATATCTTGGTAGGATCTTTCCTTTCCTCTTCTGTGAGGCTCCAAGAGTTGTATCGGCGTAGTCCTTCATCGCCGACTTATAGTAGAATGTGTACTACTTGTTCACCTTCCTCAATTCGCTTTGCTTTGAAGTATAATTCAAGTCGTTGTTTAAATAACTTGAATGTTTCTGCTTGATTTTCCACTGACCAATCCATTCTTGGTACGTGATCCATGTTCGCTGTTGTTGTTAGCCAATTCGCGCCTACTAGTAGCGTGTTAGCTGTGTGTCTTATAAATTGTGTAGCTTAAAACTACCAGCCAGGCTGCTTTAATGAGCCCCGGTCAGTTATAATTATGGAAATATGGGTTATATGCCTAGCTATAACAACAGACTGCAACAGTGTTCAATTGCTAGCCAGCCAGACCGCTTTTATGAGTCCCGGCAAAAATTACAGAAGGCTGAATGTCTCTGTTGTTTACACGTAGCTGTCCATTTGCATGTGATGTGACCTTTGATCCCGACGCGGCTGTCGAGTGACGTCATTCATGTTGCGCGTGATTCTTTTGAACAAATTTCAGGCACGGCGAATAAAGACATATTTTTCACTCATCAGTTGATTCAAAGTTCACGATTTCAGTGTCAATACGTTACCGCCGCCTTTAGTTTGTTCTCGTCGCTGCCACCATGTTGTTGTGTTGTTTGGATGTACTGATAATAGCCATTGTATGACAGTTTACTACAAGATACGTTAGAAGAAATGGATGTTTAATCAAAGCCCAACACGTGAACAACTGAACTCTAACCTCTAGTATAATGAGGTCATACTAAAGCGCGTAATACTACGACAATACTCTGTAGAGATTTCCATTATATATGCCCGTGGTTAAAATCCCCATAATAATACAGTCCTGTTTGATTACTTCCCTTATATAAGCGTTTTGTATTTTTTCATTCTCTTCTATGCTTATGTTTGGACTTCGATAAACTAACCCAACTGTTAACGTTAAGTTTCCTGTAACTATGTTACACCAAACAGCTTCTTCGCAATCTGCTTCTCTTTCTAATTATATTTCATAAGCCTGGATAGATTCTTTAATATATAAAATAACTCCACCTCCCTTTCTTCCTATTCTATCTTTCCTAAACATTACATATCCTGTAAGTCCCAATTCGGCATCTGATATATCGGTGGTGGTCCAGGATTCGGTTATACCTATTATGTGAGGGTCACTATTGTCGTAACTTGACTATTAATGTATAACTAGAGAGTAGTAAGTATTATAAACCTTTTATTATGAACGAAGAACCACGCCTGCGGCGGAAACCAACTACAGACACAAAGCGCGCAACAGCGCGCCGTATACACAGCATAGATTATACCCGATGTAACGACTACAGAATGTCCGATTATAACACTCCTTCCTCTTAAGCTTTTAAGTCACTAACTAATGTAATAACATGGAACAGTGTCAGAATACTGAATCAATTAAAGGTCCAGTATTTTCCGTTGTTTGACACACCGGTTTGATCGGCGTAGCACAGGAGACGATGATTCATCAGGAACCACAGTCACATCACTTGGTGGTCGAACAGTTTCATCTGCCTCAGACGGAAGTGACTCTGCTTGAACATACGGCTCCGTAGAAGATGAAGGAAGGGTAACACACACCGACTCTGGAATCTCCGGAACCATAGGTACAGTCACCTCACCTTCAGCCGTTAGCCGTAGATGGTCTACGTGCACATAGCGACGCTGTGCACGTACTTGCACTAAGTAGGTGAGCGGACCCAGTCGTCTGATGATCTTGCCCGCGACCCATTTCGGAGGACCGCTGCCACGATGATTGCGAACGTGTACTGCATCACCGCTGATCAGCTCTCGAAGCTTCACTCTACTCCGATCGTGTTGCTCTTTTTGTTGCGTCTGTTTCTCCTCCATGTGTCTCTCTAGGTGCGGTTTGAGAAGACTGAAGCGATTCCTCAGTCGACGCTTGAGGAAGAGTTCCGCAGGAGACACACCGGTCACGGTATGCGGAGTGCACCGATAACGCAAGAGGAAATTAGCGAGCCAACTCTCCTTCGTCAGTTGAGTTCCAACAGAGTACTTCCGAAGACTCTGCTTCACAGTCTGCACACAGCGTTCAGCAGCACCGTTCGACGCTGGATGGTATGAAGCCACCCTCGTATGCTTGATGCCGTTCTTGTCCATGAACGTCTTGAACTCGTGTGCGGTAAATTGAGGCCCGTTATCTGACACGACCTCCTCCGGTAGACCATGAGATGCGAACATTCCTCTGAGTACCTCAATGGTCTTAGCGGATGTAGTGGACCTCATCGCCACAGCTTCCAACCATTTCGAATGGCTGTCAACCACAATCAGATAGTTCACACCGTCCTTCTCAGCAAAGTCAATGTGAATTCTCTGCCATATGCGTGTGGGCCAAGGCCATGGATGCAGTGGTGCTACGGCTGGCTGATTCTTCACTGACTGACACACTGCACAAGCCTGCACCATCGTCTCGATATCATTGTCCATACCTGGCCATCATATGTAGCTGCGCGCGAATGCTTTGGTCTGGCTGACTCCACTATGCTCCGAGTGGAGCTCATCTAGCATCGCCTGGTGATAGGCTGACGGAACCAGAACGCGTGATCCTCACAGCAGACAACCCTGTTCAGTTGACAGCTCGTCTCGCTTCGCGAAGAACACTTGTTGTTCCTTGTCTGTGTGGTTGGGCCAACCTGTGAGTACATACTCGAGTACTCGTGATAACAAAGGATCGCTGCGGGTTTCCACGGCGATGTCCCTAGCCTTGACCGGGAGATCGTCAACCACTGATACTTCGAATATTGCCGGCTCCTCTGTCGTTGTAGTCGGTAGAGGTAGTCTCGATAATGCGTCAGCGTTGGCGTGATCCTCGGACTTACGGTACTCGATACCGTAGTGGTACGCTTGCAGGATGAGTGCCCAACGCTGCATTCGTAACGCTGCCAACGTTGGCACAGCCGTTTTGGGACCGAAGATTGTGACCAACGGCTTATGATCCGTGATCAATGTGAAAGAGCGTCCATAGAGATACTTATGGAACTTCGTGACTCCAAAGATGATCGATAACGCCTCCTTCTCGATCTGTGCGTAGTTGCACTCACTCGACGAAAGGGTCCGTGACGCGAACGCTATCGGCTTCTCATCTCCGTTTTCCATGACATGTGACAGCACGGCCCCGACGCCTGTCGGAGACGCATCCGTAGCAAGTCGCAGTGGCTTACGACAGTCGTAGTGCACCAGCACCTGCTGTGACGTCAGCAGATCTGTGCACTTCTGCATTGCGTCATCACACTCGGGAGTCCATCTCCACTCACGATCCTTCATGAGCAGTTCACTGTGACGTAGTGTTGCGACTCGGCGTCCAACTCGAGTTGTTGGTACGCATGGGATAGGTCCAGCTTGCTGAACACCTTGCCACCGGCTAGTGACGCGAAGAGATCCTCCACGTTTGGAAGTGGGTAGTGCTCACGTTCCACATTCGGATTGATCGTGACTTTGAAGTCACCACAGATCCTCACCGTCTTGTTCGCCTTCGGCACTACCACAATCGGAGCCGACCAATCGCTGTGGTCCATCTTCTGGATGATGCGCTCCTTCTCCAACCGGTCCAGTTCGTGTTTAACTTTATCTCGCAGTGCGTAGGGCACCGGCCTAGCCTTATGAAAGCGAGGCTGCACGTCTTCCTTCATGTAGATGTGCGCTGTGTAGCCCTTTATTGTGCCCGTTCCTTCTTGGAATACCTCTGAATGCCCTTTCAGCACTTCCTCCACCGAATGCCTTGCAATTGCGGTGACTGCCAGGATACTCGACCAGTCTAACTTCATTTTTGCCTGCCAGTCTCTTCCTAGTAGAGGTGTTTTGTCGCCCTTGACGACCACTGGGGATAACTCAGCTCGTTGGTCTCCATGCCTCACATCCAGAGTGACCACTCCGATGTGCTCGATGACCTCTTGAGTATAGGTGCGTAGAGTGAGGTTGGTGGGTTGTAGAGCGAGATGTGCAAAATGTCTCAAGTACAGTGTCTCTGGAATGAGCGACTTAGCTGCACCTGTGTCCACCTGCATTCTCACGGCGTTGCCTACAATATCCACTTCAGCGAAGATTGGCTGCGCCCCGGCCCCTCCAACGTTACACGAGTAGATTCCAATGTCCGACTCATCAGCGACCACACCGACGTAGCGAACATTCTGGGATTGACTCTTGGTCATCTGACTCTGAGACGTGTTTCTGCGGTTATTTCCTCTGCATTTGCGTGCCAAATGTCCCACTTTGTTACAGACATAACACACTGCCGTCCTGAAGTGACATCTTTCAGGATTATGGTCCTCGCCATAGCGATAACATTCATTCCGTCTCGACTTCTCAGGCTTGCGTGCAGCACGACCACTTCCTTGACGCGGCGAGTAAGTGACTTTCTTTACGGATTCACCAGTGGCCCGTAGACAGACCTCACTTCTGGTCGCCAGCTCCATTGCAATCGCTATTTCTTTTGCTGATTGGAAGGTGAGCTCTTTGGTGGTTAGCAATCGCCTCTGAATGTTCTTATCCCGAAGACCACACACCAGACGGTCTCTCAGGGCGTGCGGTAGGAACTCTCCAAACTCGCACGTACCACTCAGCTGCTTCAAGGTGATCACGTAGTCTGCCAACGACTCTCCCTCCTTCTGTCCTCTCTTATAAAATCGGAATCTCTCAGCAATAACCAGAGGGTTTGGCGAATAATGCCCCTTTAAGGCATCACATAGTTCAACGTAGGACTTATCCTTCGGTTTCTCCGGCGTCAGGATATCTTTGAGTAGTTTATATGACGTAGGCCCGATCACAGAAAGAAGCACGTTTGCTTTCTTCGTCGAATCGATTCCGTTCAATTCAGACCACTGATCCAGCCTCTCTACGTAACTCTCAAAGTCCTCTTTAGCCTCATTGAACTCTCCTAGCTGACCGATGTAGCCTGCCATTATCCTCGTCGCCAGCTGTCGTAACTTGACTTATTAATGTATAACTAGAGAGTAGTAAGTATTATAAACCTTTTATTATGAACGAAGAACCACGCCTGCGGCGGAAACCAACTACACACACAAAGCGCGCAACAGCGCGCCGTATACACAGAATAGATTATACCCGATGTAACGACTACAGAATGTCCGATTATAACAACTATCTTCTACCATAATGTTTAGTTCATTTCCTTTGTTTACTATACTCCTTGCATTTAAACAAACACAATTATATCCAGCTTCTGAAGAGTTTTCCAGACTGTTCTTTGCTGATTTATTTGTGCTGTCTTTATCTATGCCTCCAGTTTCAGGCTTTTCTGTGAGTCCCCCCTGCGAATCTAGTTTAAATAGATGCAACCTGTCCCACTGTCAACAGATTGCAGCAGGTTCTCTGAGAAAACTGCTGACCCCTTTCCACTAAGATGGAGGCCATCTCTCATGTACATATCTTCCCTTCCAGCAAAGTATCCCTATAAATCTGTGAATCCCACCCCCTCCTCTTCACTAGTGCGTTGATCGCCATCCTCTTGCAGTTTCTATACGCTTGTCGTCTTTAGCTTCCTCACTAACTGTCTATACTTCTGTACTATCCCAGTTGTTCCCTCCCTGTCTGCATTATTTGTTCCTACATGTACCAGTATAGACCCTCCCGTGCCATGTCCCAATACTTTCTCTACCCTGTCAGTCACATGTTCAATCCTAGTCCCCGGTAGACAAACAACGACGTCCTTCCCCTCGCTCAGTGTCTTGTCCGTCTTTCTCATAATGGAGTCGCCCATAAACACCCTCTCTTTCCTCATTGCCCCCTAAATCACTGCCTTAAAGTAGCTCCTTCTTCGGTTTGCATCTGTCTGGTTGTTGTCTTTTCCCCCTGTCGTCTTCTCTTCCGATCAATTCTTTCCTGTCGCTTTTTCTCTTGTCACCTTTCCTCCTGTCAGCGTCCCTGATAGCGTTTTGTATTTTTTCATTATCGAAGTCCAAACATAAGCATAGAAGAGAATGAAAAAATACAAAACGCTATAAGGGAAGTAATCAATAATACCGCTGTACACAACAATAGTTAGGCCTCATTTAGAATATTGTATTCAAGCGTGGAGGCCATATCGCAGGAAGGACATAGATATGCTAGAAAGAGTGCAGAGGAGAGCAACTAAAATGATACAAAAACTGAGGGATCTTAGTTACGAAATACGCCTAAAAAATGCGGCTTAACAACACTAGAGACAAGGAGATTGAGAGGAGATCAGATAGAAGTGTTTAAAATAATGAATGGTTATAAAAATATTGATAGAAATATATTTTTTTCAGTTAAGAAAGATAGAAGGACTAGAAGATATGAAGTTACATTAGCAAAGGAGCAATGTAGATTAGATATAAGAAAGTTCTCATTTTCACAAAGGACTGTAAATGAATGGAACATATTATCTGCTGATTGTGTTGGTGCTAGTAGCGTGAATATGTTTAAAAATAAAATCGACAAATACCTCAGAAGGACGGGATACACATAGATAAAAGGGTCGGACTCTCGATAAGCCAAAGGGCTTCCTTGTCCACCTGCCACCTAGAGTTAATTCTCTGAGTGGCAATCTTGTTAAATCACGTGCTCCCCGAGATGCTCTGAAACAACAAGAGAGGGTTCATTACAATCAACACACAACCTTAAAGACTAAGCGAATTGAATTTGTTTATTCCCTATCTGAATGGAATTTACCCGACTTGGATACTTAAACTACGTCTGCAGTGATCATTCTAAGACAACCGAAGGACAATAAAACTGTGAATGCTGGACATTTAACGGAACTACACTGATCAAGGATAAAAACGCTATCGTCCACAAAATGAGTGCAGTGGTCGACCGCCACAAATGCGAGAAATGTGCACCATTAAATGCGTTTACATTAATGTAATTTAGGCTTTCATTTATTTATCTATTTTATCCAGTATGTTCCGTTGTTCAGCATTTTTGCTAATCGTTTATTTTATCATCGCATTTACCCGTAATTTGACTATACATATGTTTATCTATCTATCTATCTATCTATCTATCTATCTATCTATCTATCTATCTATCTATCTATCTATCTATATATATATATATACTAGGATTTTGCTTCCTAACTTTATTTATTTTTCTTATTTATTTCTCTTAAATGCGTTTTTATGCTTCTTAGATGATTGCCGATTTGTAAACACCCGTGAACTGGTCATTAGTCCCGGATTTGATGGTATGTAAATACACTTTATTATTATTATTAACACTGTGGGCACTCACCTAGTTTGGACATTTAAAAAACAATGTCGTCCACAATTTGAGTGCCATGATTGATCTCCACAAATACGAGTAATGTGCATCGTTATTATTATGTTATTCGTATTATTATTAGTCTCATTATTAAGTTATTTTTACATTGAGTTGTAAAAGTATATTATTTTTGCAAAGCCAATACGACTGTCTTTTCATTGTTATAACATGTTCTGTAATTCTGTATCCTTTTGAAATTATTAACTTGTCTGACCAATATATTTACTCCTATGATAAACTGTCTGAAGTCAACACTATATCAGGCAGTTAATTGTATTGATCTGCTCTCCTTCAATGTACGACTATGTCAGTTAAAACACCTACCACTAGTAGTTTTTTCAAACATTTTCTCGGGTCATATTTGTGTCAAAATGATCCCAACTTTCTGGCATTATTTTGTAGCACGTATTATTGTTTTTTTGGTATTTATTTTGCTTTTGTTAATTACAAATCATAATGTGTGTATGAGTAGTCATGTGTATTACTATGATACAGCGATACAGGCAGTTCTTGTTTTGTCATATTTACACTGTCAATATGTTTTGAAGAGAAAGAAGGCTCTCTGTTTAGAAAGCCGGTCTGGATACCTCCGGTCACGACACGTCTTGTTCATAATGTTTTTTCTATATATTTCTTATCTATTTATTATTATTGTTGCACAGACATGCATTTCCTGTATGATGATAGATATGGTGACATGCTACACAGCATAGAGATTGCTAACTTCCTAATGCCATGATAGAATAAGGCTTTTTGTTGACAGTGGACAGTCGGCCGTTACTGCATATGTTTCAATCATAACTATTAATTTAAATGATATCAACTAACGAATCATTTTCATGATTTCAAGGAGGTGCTAAAGTGAATTCTTTATTTAATGTATTACAGCCAAATGGGGTAGCTGATGACGACTTTCAACCAATACGTCATTCCACATATTATGATCTTGAAAATGTTAAACTACTAGTAGAAAAACATAACGAATGATTTAGTATATTAAGTATAATATAGAATCTATACATGTAAAATTTAACGAAATTGAAGCTTTCTTAGAGGAACTATACCAGATAAAATTTACATTTAGTTTAATATGTTTTAAGGAAAGTTGGCTTTCCGATAACGATGATTTATTACACCTACAAATTGAGGGATACCATTGCATCACACAAGGCAAAACGTGTAGCAGTAAAGGTGGGCTAAACAATAAATTCAACTTCAAATAAATCCTGGCTCTAAATCAGTTTCAACACTGGGAAGGACAATCTATCAAAATAACTGGAGGTGAGCTCTTAAAAGACATTTTAATTGGAAATATGTATCGACCTACAAGAGACCTCAATGGAAATTATCAAGTTTCTTAGTGAATTCACACCAAATTATCTCATCCTTTGACAAAACAAAATCCGACATCATTATTGCTGGTGATTTCAATATTAACCTTCTTAAAATAAACGAAAAAGTGGTTTTTAGTGATTTTTTGATTTATTAATATCTTATAGCTCTTAACCCCCATATTATACTCCCCACAACATTTTCAAATAATAATGGAACTCTAATAGACAACTTGTTTTGTATGTTAACCGATCGTACAATAACACCGAAATCAGGTATTCTAACGAAACAATTATCGGACCATCAGTCATACTCTACCTTTCCAAACACAGTTTCCCGCAAAGAACTACCACATAAGTATATTAAAATTAATATACAAAATCAAGAAATATGTTTCCAAATTCATAGATGAAATCACTTCAACAGACGTTAATAACTACCTTAATCAATCGCCATCTGCTGACCCAAACATAAATTATGAAATTTTATACGAATCAATCAAATGCGCAAAAAACAAACACAGGCCATATAAATTAGCTAAGTTAAAAAATATAAGCACACCAAATCAACAAGGATTACACTTGGCCTGCTCAAATCAATACGATACAGAGACCAGTTATATAAGAAGCTTAAACTGACTGCCTGATTCACCAGAACATTCAACAATTCGGACTACCCGATATCTTATAACAGCATACGTAAAAAGCATCCGAACAGCCAAACAACTGCATTATGAATCTTGTTTTAACGAGTACAAAATAACATTAAAACACGGGGAGCTATAAGCGGCATTCTGTCTAGAACACGCGAAAAGAAAACTTTCCCTAAATCCTTTATATATAACGACGAAATTATAACAAACAAGACGGTTATTGCAAACACATTTAATAAATGTTTTACCAATATTGGCCCAATTGTGGCCAAACAAATCAGTAATCCTATAAATAGAAATTACATATACTAACTGAATGAGCAGTATAACCATCCACTCACTTTTGAACGTATTGATGAAGAAATTACATCTAAAACAATAGATAATATACAAACAAAAACATTACTAAAATTTGTTAAACATGCAGTAATAAAATAATTAACACTAATTACATTAACAACATTACATCAAATACTAGCTACTGGTATCTTCCCTGATAAGCATAAAAAACGCTAAAGTAATTCAAATTTTCTAAAAAGGTACCAAATACGGTACGATACCCAAATCAGCAATTACAGACCAATATCGCTCTTATTTTGTAATTTGTTTATAATTTGTGTTGTATTTATTCAGTTTTTTTAGTTTGAGAAGGGCATAGCAACACATAAGTCTATGACTTCAGCTATGTCCTTTCAGCAGCAGCAGCAGCAGCAGCAGCAGCAGCAGCAGCAGCAGCAGCAGCAGCAGCAGCAGCAGCAACAGCAGCAGCAGCAACAGCAGCAGCAGCAGCAGCAGCAGCAGAAGCAGCAGCAGCAGCAGAAGCAGCAGCAGCAGCAGAAGCAGCAGCAGCAGCAGAAGCAGCAGCAGCAGCAGAAGCAGCAGCAGCAGCAGCAGCAGCAGAAGCAGCAGCAGCAGCAGAAGCAGCAGCAGCAGCAGCAGCAGAAGCAGCAGCAGCAGCAGCAGCAGAAGCAGCAGCAGCAGCAGCAGAAGCAGCAGCAGCAGCAGAAGCAGCAGCAGCAGCAGCAGCAGCAGAAGCAGCAGCAGCAGCAGCAGAAGCAGCAGCAGCAGCAGCAGCAGGAGAAGCAGCAGCAGCAGCAGAAGCAGCAGCAGCAGCAGCAGCAGCAGCAGCAGAAGCAGCAGCAGAAGCAGCAGCAGCAGCAGAAGCAGCAGCAGCAGCAGCAGCAGCAGAAGCAGCAGCAGAAGCAGCAGCAGCAGCAGCAGCAGCACACAATACGGTGCATGTATTATGTTATTGTTTTTGTTGAATAAACTTTCATTCATTCATTCACTCTTACCAGTTATATCAAAAATACTTGAAAAGATAGTTTATAACCAGATAGATTATTTTTTCAAAACGCGATATCTCTTAATTGTTCAAAAACCAAAATGGATTTAGAACGGAACATAGCACCGAATTTGCTGCCCTTGAATTAACCAATAGGAAAATGACACACATGGATAGAAATGAAATTCCTATAAATATGTATCTCGACCTTTCCAAAGCTTTCGATACCATGGATCATAAGATATTACTAGATAACGTAGACTATTATGGAGTAAAAGGAATACTGTTCAGTTTAATTAGAAATTATCTAACAAATAAAAAACAATGTGTTGAAACACAGGATGTCAAATCAGAAATGCATACTATTTCAAGGCGTACCTCAAGTCTCGATTTTAGGCCCACTATTGGTTGTTATATACATTAATGACTTGGCCAAGGCCAGCCAAAAATTTAGTTTAATAATTTATGCCGACGATACCACCCTGTCAAATACTCTTGACTCATTTTCAACGTATGAATAAAATGGAAATGTAGAATTTGCTATAAACACAGAACTAACTAAATTAGTGAATGGCTAGAACTTAAAAAATTATCTCTTAACCTAAGCAAAACTAAGTATATGCTCTTCAAAACAGCTAGAAGAAAAAGCGTGACTTACCCATTGCTAACCATAGATAACACTACTATTGATTGAGTGACAGAATTTAACTTACTTGGAATAACGTTTAATGAACAATGTAACTAGAAAGGACATATTGAAACAGATTCAAATAGGTTTTTAATGACACTAGGTGTCTTAAATAGACTAAGATGGTTATTGCTTCTTAATATAAAGATCATATTGCACAACACACTAATATAGCCACATTTAAACAAGGGCGTAACCGCTTGGGGTTATAAATGTGACATAATTCAGAAACTTCAAAACAAATTGTCCGAATTATTAGTGTAAGCAAATATAATGCTCACTCTGAACCACTGTTTAAAAGTCTTATATTATTAAAAATAGAACACATATTAAAATCGCAAGAACTAAAACTGTATTATAAATTCGTGCATAACAAACATCTTGTTTACCTTCAAAATTTGCTGCTTCATCAGAACAACACATTCACAATCTCAACACACGTGGACAATACAATCCACAAACAGTCAGGGTACAACACGAATTTGCGAAACAAAGTATCAGATACACCTTGTCGCATACTATCAATAATGCACCTGATTTAATAACAAGTAAAATCTACACTCACAGCTTACACGGGTTTGCAATGTATGTTAAATATCATTATTTGCAGACTTGTTTACATGTATGTACATTGCGAAAGTGTTACATTTGTTATTATGAGTGAACAACAAATATGAATAAGCTTTTATGTGTACATCTTTGGATGAATAGCCAATCGTAAAAAATCATGTATAATGTTATGTTCTAAGCTTTGTCTGTTAACCGATTTATGCTACAATGTTTTTTTATACACCAGGATTTATCATCAATATAACTGGTGGCTCCCATGAGAGCGGCTTTTTTAGCTTTAGTGGGAGTCTCCCTGACCCACACGTAATAATATGTATACCATGTGATTACTATATTTATGCTTTTACATACTCACTTATTGAGTGATATGGGGTAAGACCACATTTAAAGTTTACATCGGCGGCCATTATAACGTTTCCTTCATTTCCTGCAAAATTTGTCTTACGATTTTCTTGAAAATTTCACAGCATATTTAACCTATATTGACACAAGTGCTGTGGAACTTGACACCCCTCAATTTTGCCCAAATCTGATGACGGATTTTGAAATATTGGTGCGTGCTACAAAATAGCCACTGTGCAAATACGCGAGCGACTAGCGTATATTTATTGCTACCTCGTGAACAATCTAATGCAGTAGTATATTCAGTATTCACTGGACTAACATGTGCCATGTCAAAGTGCTCGAAAAAAATTCACACATCACACCAAAACGGTATTGTCAAGGGCACTCTTTCGGTCGGTAATGGCGGACGAATCCTTAATGTGGTCTTACCCCATATGTATAATAAAGAACTTCCTGTCTGTCTGTCTGTCCATCTGGCGAATAACGGGGCAGTACAATCTTCTATTGTATCTTTAGTAGTTGTTACATTATTCCGTGTAAATCTTTGTGCATCGTAACAATTTCTACTGTACAATAAGTTATTTCGAGACCTGTAACTGTCGAATTTCGGCTGTCGGCGCATAATAGTCGTCCCCAACAGACAAACATTATAGCTATAACATGGCCGTTTTACATGATCACTGGTCACATTCGGCATGTGGTCGCTCACTGCAGGTATATGATTGTTAGAAACAGTACGTGCTGAACATTTTGATGGCCCAAGACGAGTGACCGCCCAAGAGAGATTGTCCAAGTCATGTTCTACTCTAGCTCTACAAAATGGACTTTTAGAATTGTTGGAGGCATCTGAGCGTGTCCCGCTGATTTGCTTCAGATGTAAACATTGTGTGTCATGGAATTGCTTACATACTTACTTATATCATCCATTTATCGTGGTGACCAGACGAGGTGTTTCCACAGTTTTCTGTCTGTCATTATGAAAGCCAGACAAAGCCCACTGAGGCCGGTGTCATTCTCGATAGTGTCTCTCAGGGTCATGTTAGGTCATGCCTATCAACACTGGCCCAAAGCTGGCATTCCAAGTTACAGACTGCCATTCTTTGCAAACCATGGGCAACACCGAAATGCTATCCGGGTTATCATAAGATGCTTGGCAGATGCCCAGCAAGACACGGAGAGTTGGATTAATGTATGTATAATTAGTGACGCTAGATGGCGCCACTCGCTTCGACTAGGCCTACTACAGGCTGGTTAACCGAATAAAAACGTAAGAAGTTAATCACGTAAGTTTGCGCTTATCTCGAAAAAAATAATAGTATCGCCACCTATCAAATGAAACATATATTAATGTCAATTTGGATAATAAAACTCGCAAATATTGTGGTAATGGTGGGGGGGGGGATAAATGAATACTAAACGCATAACGTTCTTTGGAGTTTGCCAATTTATGAGAATATCCATCATACAGATTTATACGGATTTATACTGAATTTAGAGTCCAAAATGCAGATTTAATCCAGGAAGATATGGTATGACTAAAGTGTTGATTATAAAACAATATCATATATTGAGAGCAACACATATTGACATACTAATAATAACAGTTGAAAGGATTGATACAAATATATAAAATATGTGACAAAGACTGCTTTGTTATATCAAATTTATATGAATTTGCATATATCCCACACACACAGATGCACGCATGCACGCTCGCACACACTCGCGCACGCGCACACACAAGCGCGCGCGGACACACACACACTACAATATAGGCCTACACCTTCATTGTACCATCCTCTTTAATTGGGATACCAATACCAATCAGCAGCTATATCTTGGTTGACCTGCCGGTGCCTTTTTACGTCAGAGTTGTCATACTCCTAAGAATGATGAAGGATGAAGAACAGAACAGAACAGGACAGGACACATCACCCGAGCATTCTTCGTGATTCGTGGGGTTGTTGCCAGTGAAGGAAGTCGCCTAGACGGCTGTCAGTGTGGGTGGGAAAGTGATGGAGGCACCGTCAAACCATCGAATGCATGAACTCCCTCCCCACTAAATTCATTTCATTGCAAAGTCATGCCACTTTGCTCCGAATTCAGCTTATTTTCCAGATTATTTTATCAAATTTTGCCTTGACTTTGATCTTATTGCATGACCTTGACCTCTAACGACCTCCAAGGTGTCCCCAAACGAATGGACATCCTAAAGTTAGTTGGAAATAACGCCTCAAACATGTTTTTATGTTGGTTAGTTCCAAAATTAGGTCCATTTGAATATTAGACCCTGCATAATGTCGGCCATCTTAGATTTTAGCCGAAAAAGAGGTTTTGCCATGGGTGGATTCGGGTGGTTTTTTTTTGTGGTGAGACATACCACCAACGAACCCATTTCAAGTGAGAAAGCTTTGTTAACATTTTTGTCCAACCTAAATCGTTCGTTGCTGAAACTATAATATGCTATCCATGTGCAAATGTGGTGGAAGGCGTGATACCATGCGGTGCCTATGCAAACAATCTGGGGTGAAGTATGTCATCTATTGCACAAATCACAAGGGGTAAACTGCCAAAATCGTGGTTAACTAACTGTAGGCCTATACGATGCAAAGTATGTACATATAGGCTTGCAAGGTATAAATTACAGGTTTTTATTGTTATAAATCACATGGTGGGTTACAATAATTTTGTGTTGGCATATTATGTTAAAAATAAACATTGTGAACGGTGTCACATATCATGAATTGAACATTATTTGTAATTCTTGGTTTTCTATATAGACATTTTAGTTACATTTGATCTTTGACCTTGGCATGACGCTTAGTTATGACCCGAACAAGTTAAAGTAATCTTATTCATTTGATTTTACCTCAGCAGAACTATGAAGATAGCCACTGATATAAGACTTCTAACTGATCTATATACCAATTTTATCCCGTTTAGTAACCAGATATGGTTAAAAAAGATCAATTTTAACCCATTAACTTGACCTTTGATGTAGATGTTCAACTTGAAAGGTCACCAAATCATGTTTATTTGATTGGGGATCCGCATAACCATCGAGAGGGTAATCGAAATCCAGTTTCTGGCTCATCTCAATCGAGAGGTATGACTGATCATGTTTCTAAAGTCGACGATTGTCCAGGATGGGCGGCCATATTGTATTTATCATCCAATTAAGCATCAAAATGTAAAATAGATGACTCAGGTGTGTCTGGAATATCAATTTCAGGCGGAATTGATACCAAGCTTGGCTATCTAGCCCTTCTAGATCCAAAGTTATAGATGAATACCCGCTCAGCGGCGGTCATCTTGGATTTCGCGCTCCAGTGAGCTTATGCTACTGATTTTCAAAAAAGCACCTTCTAAAGTGTTGAGACACAGGGTGTGTAGAATGCAAATCAAAAGTAAAACTCCGTCTACATACACTTTTTGCGGGTCTGTAGGGCAGAGGGGGACTAACAATGATGATATTTCACCTAAGCAGCAACTGAGAAGCCTCGAGTTCCTTCATCGTCATCATCTTCGTCATAATCATCATCAAGATCATCGTCGTCTTCATTATAGTCATAATCGTCATCATTTTCATTTCTAAGATGACGCCTTCTTTGTATTCAACTTTGTCCTGTTCATCATTTATCACCGTCATCAAAATCATTATTGTTAGCACCATCATCATCATCGCTTTTATTACTTTACCGGTCAATTAATCACATTAATGGTTGTAACATTAATTTAGATTCCGTTTTTCATGTCGACGGTGTCCTAAAGTAATACTATGGACGAGTTTTGCTGCCCGAACTAGACAGGGCTTGATGAGATCCTTTGCGAGTGTACGCCACTTCTTTTGAGGCTAGCCTTGGTTTCCCAGGCCCCGTGAGGTGGCAGCACTTTTGTGCTCATCACAACTCTTCTTCAGGTTAAATGCCGTTGACATATATTATACACTATTGTAGAAAAACGATTTATAAATATTTATTATTAGTGTACATGCACCTCAATCTAGTTTATATGTTAAAACAACGGCGACAAATTTGTGATGTTTAAACTACACCATAAAGCAGAGTCAGTAAATAATCAAAGACGCGCACAGAAAACTAATACTCTGGGCTGCATAGAGCCTACATATATTATAACGTTCCACGACTTCGTCAACACGCGACGAGTCGTGAACACATTCCGTAAATAAACAGGTATATGGAAACATACAGATGATATCCACCATCCACCCACGCGCCCGTCTAACTACCACCCACCCACACGCCTGTCTCACTACCACCCACCCACACGCCCGTCTCACTACCACCCACCCACCCACACGGCCGTCTCACTACCACCCACCCACACGCCCGTCTAAATACCGCCGGCCCACACATCTGTCTAACTAAAAGAACATTTTGTTTTACATCTGCATGACAACGGTCCTTGGGGATATAATTCATATTCCATATTGCGTCTCCTCTTTCGATGGCCGCCTTGGTCGTCTTTTCTTCTGGCCAAACCTATCGCGCAGGCGTCTACTGCTTCTAAGAGGGTTATGACGCTCGCGCCAATGAACAACCCCATCGAACCTCCATTGTCACCTGGAACACGTACAACCAACTATTGATAATATGTTTCGTGTACTGCAAAATGTGCCTCTACATAAACTATAAAGATCTTCTGTGACATTTGGAAACAAACGTCATGTAATGGGGCTATGCCTACAAGAGTTAACAACAACTAACCATTTATATCTACAATCTTTATTTCACGTGCCGCGCCATTACATTCTGAGAAAAAATTTGACGTTACAAGATATTCAGCACACGTTTTCCGTAACTTCAATACAACTGGCGACGCCACTTATTCTTAGCTGTTCTGCTTAAAGTGTTGATCCCTGGTTTGTGTAGATAATACATTTTAGTTAAACATTGGAAGTGATAGTATGCGTAGTATAACCATACATATAATAACATGAATAATTATTTGCACCCAAACAAATTTGTGATTTTGAGAGTGTTGGTTCCGGAGATTGTATGTCCTATTTCTCATAATGGAGCGGTCTGCGTATCCTGGCTTTAGGATCATATATATATATATATATATATATACATATATATATATATATTATGATTTTTTAGCTGAATAATATTTTGTAAAAAACGTCAACAATAAAGAAGGGATTATCTCACTCAGGTGTTGTGACATAAAAGTCATGAAATTGTCGAATGATGTGGCAAAACACAGTTAAGTCTACCGTTAGTGCCTTACAAATGTATTTAAAAAAAAAAAAAACCTTACTTAGCAAATCAATTAGTGTGAAAGCTTCATGCTGCTCGTAATCATGGACACGCAGGTCGCGCATGGAGATAAGATATTCAGCTGCGCAAAGTTGCGACTTAAAGAAATCCAAAAGAAGGTTTGAATTGATATTCAGTATAACAAATATATGAAAGTTTGTACTTCACCTACTTTGTGTGTATGTGCTATTCCGTGCGTGCGTAAGTTTATTACCCTCGGACGGGTTTGTCTATTGCCTGTTTGTGTAAGAAGGGCGTGTGTGTGTGATGTAGATATGCATAAATATGTTCAGATGAGCAGTTGTTAACATGACTGTGAAATACCTGAAAACTGTCCGTCCAATTGAGTCGTTTGTAGGAACTTGCTGGCGAGTTCTTCATTCGTCAAGTTATTAATATACGGTGTAATCTTCTCGGATATATTCTGGGACGCATGGAGTAGAAATCTCAAACCCTCATCGAATTTGCCATAATAAACTCGGTAAAAATGCAATGCTTTTGGAAACTCACGTACTTTGTAATTTTCAAAAAATCGACTACTGTTTATAATTCGTTAAAACAGTTGTCGTATGACGAGCGACTTGCATAATATTAGGTCCCTGTTGTAGTCAACTGGAAAAGCTAGCCAGAACCCGTTACTATAACTGAGATATCCATACGTTATTTTAATTTCGTGATCATCAGCTTTACAAATACGAAGCAGCCGATCAACACTTTCTATATCATTTCTTAATGAGTTGTCTGAGTCGAGTATACATCGAATTTATTTCCTTGGTTTGCACGAACAATTATTTAGTTAGATAGAACGAGTCATAGGCGCCACCCGAAGCCGCCGCGTAGTTCGTCAACGGGACGACATTGATATATGCGTCGTACACTAGTTCTATGTCATCCATTGTTCTCTTCGAAGAAATCAGCTTTCCTTCTAAGCGCAGACGTAGGGCAGCTCGCCAACCTTGTTGGTCAGTCTCATTTTCGGAATCTCTCAGAATTGAAAACAGTTCGAACGAGCCAGATGTACAATCATGCAAGTTCGTTTTATGTCAACTGGCGATCTAGTCATTCTTTAAGATGTCGTGTTTTTTGTCTAATCCGTATTGCATTGAGATATAATTTCTGTCTTCGTCTTGCCTTCTCTTCGTTAGCTCGCCGTCTGGCTGACAATGTGCGCTCCTTGGTGTCAATCGATTCATTCAAGTTGTCACTTACTCTCTTGAGGAACTCATCGGACAAGTCGTATTGGCCTTTGGTGTTCTCGTTAGCGGTCGCGTAACTCATGGACGACTTGTAGTGCACGATATCACACACTGTCGGGCACACGCACGAGCTTGACAAGTTTGTGAGTGATTCTGAAAGACAAACGACAATTTAATGATAATACACAACACGCTTTAAAGATAATGCACAACAACTTTCGTTGTATCACTGTTACACGACTAATTGGAGGATTATATAGTTAAAATGCCAAACCCTCCAGAATGTTTTGGATCTCAAAGTAGTCGTTAACCTTCTTTACCCGAAAACCATATAAATTAACGATGTTACATTTAATGTTTTAACACGTTTCGCAGTAACATAATTACCGCCTGATATTGTGTCTATTTAAACGACAACTACAGTTGCTCTTTGAAGGAAACGTTTCTTTGTTTGTCTTTAAGCATAATTAAGAGGTGAAATAACCTTCACGACAGCAACACATTGTGTATGAACATTGTCTTAACCAATCAAAATGTTGGAACAACGTGGAATGCGGTCCTCTTGACCACACCGGGGTTCGATTAGTTATATTCGTATTTACATGAACCTTCATTATTTTATACTAATTTGTAAATTGGGTATTCTAAAGCAACATGATTTAGTGGAATTAGGAATACCTATTGTAATATATAAAGCTAATAATTAATTGTCGCCATATAACCTTCAATACTTTTTTGCTATTGATTGATTGATTAAAAATTATATACATAACTATTAATAACAATAGTGTCATATATATAATTATATATAATAAACTTATTCTTGTGTTATATCTATCGCTGGTAGTTTGCAGCTTGTGTATCTGGAGGCGGTACACATGGGCGGCGCTTCAGTAATCAGTAGTGTAGTAGACTATGAGTGACAAAGGAAATTCAACATATCAACGTGTCTCGCCTTTTTGGTCGACTGTGTATGCGTCTTGTTGTGACTCAACTACATATACCATTCAGCCCCATTTCATAATTCCTTCTCGCCCGTTTCTGACAACAATCAATTTAATTTGGTGCCGTTTATTATGTGTGTACTTAACTCGCACTGCAATACTATGATGCAAATTATACAACAATATCCATTATGTTAGAATGCCAATAGATCATAATAAATTATACAATGTTCGCAAATCTTATATATATATATATATATATACTTATATATATATATATATATATATATGTATGTATATATTATATATATATATATATATATATACGGGTCTACTTATATTTTTGTGCAATCATCAAAATTATCATTTATGTCCATGTATAGAATAATGGAAACAGAGTTATTTTGTGAATAAAACTACTTACCTTCGAGAGGCTTCCTCGAACAAATGTGTGCATTCCAACTGGGATGTTATCGCCGAAATCTTCCACTTGCGGTACGTCATCTTGATGGTGCAGAAGAAGCTTCAGTCCCACTGTATTGTGTGGACCCGTCATGTACTCGTGCTGTTCGACGTTCATCACCAGATGCAATCTGTTCTTGACCCCTGAAGAAAACAGACCGTTTATGAAAAATAACAGTTCATGGTGGTATAAAAAATGCAATTTAATGATACTTTATTTAATCCAGTGGACCTCTGCCATTTTGAGTGGTTCGTCATTCGACAAGTGTTTCCGAACTTTTACTGTCTGCCCGTTATAATTATTGTCTATGGAAAAGCTAGCTCCTAGTTATAAACAGTATTAAATAAATTACCTATTTCTTAATATGGCATGAGATTCTGGAATTATTTAGACCTTCAAACATTGTTGAAATCTTTCGATCTTTTCGACGAATTCTGCCATATATGTATTTTCATTTCCAGGGAGGGTCCTCTTTCTATGTCAATAAATCACAATCAACGAACGGTGCTGATATAGCGATTTCGCCGTATTCAGCAAGCAAGTTTCATAAATGATATCATATTTCATTTATATATGTTGTGTATATTTATTGTATCAGAATTTATTTAATAATTTACCTTACGTTTACTCCTCTTTAACCTTGATGTTATGGCCCTCGTTCACTTGTTGTTCACCTACGTCTGTAAGTGGGGCCCTCGTATTCTTTGAGTCTGCCCCCCACTGATCTGCTAGTTTCACCAACATAAGTCTGATGACAATCCAGGACATGCTATTTGTAAGTCACCCCGCACGTGATGTTCTTGGGGGTTCATTCCTTGGGATTCACCACTGTGGGTATAGTGGTGTTGTAGGGTTTGTTCCCATTACGTGTTCCCATAAGATCGTAGTCAGTTTCTCTTATGGGTTGCACACGCAAGGATGAGTGGTGTTCAGTGTGTGATTGATTTGGTTAACTGCACTTGGAGTCCTTCTATTTTTCTTGGTGATGTTGAACATTTACTCTCCGTAGTTATTGGTTTTCCAATGTTCCTTTGAAGTGTGATGTTTTGATGTCATTATCTTCTTCGGGTATTATAAGATGATCTGTTCTGTTCACCAGGGTTCTGATCACTGATCCCTTGTGTTCAAGATAACGATTGAAACTGAAATTCGAGAACAGATCTGTATTTGTGGGTTTTCTGTATACTGGCTACAAAGTTCCCGCGATATGCCTACACTGAAATCCCAGCCTAGTCAAAAGGTTGTTTACATTGACAGGTTTTTTGGCATAGTCATAGTTGACGGTGCCGTGGCGCACAAGTTTTGCCTCGTCACGATTTGTAAGTCACGAGGCATCATCAAATACTAGTCAACAGTGACGGTTTTATTTTCATATAATTTATTATACATATATGGTAAAATATAAGTACAAGTACTTCAAAATATAAACGTATCCACTACAATGTCAAGTACAAGTACATTAGGTCAAGTACAAGTCCAAACATAGTTGTAATGTAATGATCAATTATACCATTATTCAGGTGCAAATTATTAATTATTTAGAAGAAAAAAATAGTAGTTATAGATAATTATTATTACCATGTTTGGAGTTTAATGTTGTGCATCATGAGAAGTATTATTTTGTATTCTAAATACTCAAGTTATGTACTTGAAAATTATTTTAAAACTACTTGATATTTTGCCAAATAGTACATTAGGAAAAGTATTTGTGATTCTAAAAATAGGTAAATATCCACTAGTAGTACTTTAGGTAAAGTACAAATACTTTGAAACATGAACTCATCAAGTACAATTCTAAGAACATGTGCACAGCGTCATGTACAAGAACAAGACATCCACATACATTTCATTCGTAATGATCAGCAATAGTATTATTCAGGTGCAAATTATAAACTATATAGAACAACTATTTCAGGATGCACGATGGCTTCAGCTAACGGATAGTCCATCGGAATAGCTGACTCAGAAATAACTAATCCTGATATTGTTTACTAGTCCTTAGAAATAAATGTACCGGGTGTTGTATCATACATATGTGACAACAATGGCACATAGTAAAACTAAAGTGGCTTTATTTCATAAAGAAAACAAGCCGTTTCTCATTTCAATTAAATGTTCAACTAAATGTGTCGTTAATAGAAACAAATACATGTGAAATAGCTTTAGTTTAATCAGAGACAGCTAACGGCAGTGGTGGACAAGGCGATGCCAACAGAATTTGAAGCCTGATGCCTGCTAGTGTTTGTAGATCTATATAATCAGGATGAATATTCAATGTTATGGATTCACGAGAAGCATTATTTTTATACTCTAGACATTCACATTATGACATAATGTACTAGAAATGCACTTGATATTTTAGCAAATCCAACGTAAACTTACCAAGTACAATTCCAAGTACTCTAGGTCAAGTACAGGGTGCATGAAAATGGAGAATGTTCTGTTACAGTACAATTTTCAAATTGTTACCATCTATTGTCAGGGATACTGCAATAATAATTTAGTTTTGTTAGTATATATTTATTATACATTCATAATAATTTCACTTTGAACTTCTTAAAGTCCTATGATCACCATATCTGTAGTGCACAGTGTTTCACCACACAAACAACAACATGGTATTCTGCCACATTTATGTAGGGTGTTCTTTATTTTATGGAGAAAACACTAGTTTCAATGTACATGTTAAACTTCAATATAAACTAAATGAGACAGAACACCATTCTGAATTTGTAATATGTTGTTTACCCAACAAAATGCCTAAATGGTAATCATAAGACTTGTTCCTCATTGTTATATAAACAAGTTTAAGGCTGAATTATTTGGAAAGCATAATATGCAGATACATACAAAGCTATATGATTATTGCCAGGATCCCTGACGCTACATTATAGCAATTTCGACATTGTACCGAAACACACAAATGTAATACATACTGCTGAAATGATTTTAGAACATAACAAACTATGTTTTCCCCCAGTTTCGTGCACCCAGTATATATATTATCTTCCTCTCTATCTGTCATCAGTTTTCGCATATATCTGAACCAATAATATGACTACATATTCAGTAAATTTAAAATACATAACTTGTAAATTTCTCATTATAAAGCCACCTGAACCTGGTAAATATAATGGGTGCAGTTTACCTCATTCACGTAATATGGCATCATGGACACAATTTGCATACAATTTGCATACAATTTGCATACAAATTCTTACCGGTATCTCTTTCGCAGAAGTACTCAAGTATAGCCAGATATTCACTGGTGAAATTTTTTATAAATTCTTATCCATAAACTTTTTAAGTTCCCTGAAAATTTTTTTATTTGACACGGAATTAGTCAAACGCCAAACTACTAGCAACGCGAAGCTAGGGCATACTACACAAGACATGACAACATGTTTTACTGTCTAACCACATTCTGAGTATTATTGCGGTACTTACTCTCTTCAAATGAGGAAGTTTCTTAGAGTATTCCCCTGGAAGGCAGGGTAATCCCTACACGGCGGTATATCCCAGCAGAGCTGAGTAAGAAAAAGCAATTATTAAAAATGCAGAAACCGTGACGTAATAATTGTCATGCCATGTTATTATCAAAGTTGATATTCAATGTTGTGCACCACGAGAAGTATTATTATTTCGTATTCTAAATATTCAAGTAATTTGAAAAGTACTTGATTTTTGGCTAAATAGTGCATTAGGTAAAGTAAAAGTACTTGTCATTAAAAAAACTCAAGTAAATGTCCAAATACTAGTACTTTAGGTAAAGTACAAATACTTTGAAACTTAAACTTATGAAGTACAACCCCAAGAACAAGTACACTAGGTCATATACAAGAACAAGTACACTAGGTCATATACAAGAACAAGTACACTAGGTCATATACAAGAACAAGTACACTAGGTCATATACAAGAACAAGTACACTAGGTCATATACAAGAACAAGACATCCAACTTGTAAATTCAGTCATTATGATCAAAAGTAATTATTATTCAGGTGCAAATGACAAACTATTTTGAATATCTGTAATATCAAGTGTAGGTAAAATCAGTATGAACATTCAATTTTATGTGAGAAGTGTTACTTTGTATTATAAACATTCACGTTATGTACTAGAAATGCACTGTGGTATTCCAATAGGCCTATATACTTATCAAGTACAATTACAAGTACTCCAGGTCAAGTACTTGTCAGTGTATGCAAAATTCATGTCTGATAGAAGAAGGATAATGTGTATACTAGTTGCATAAAAATCTAGAAAAAGCATATTTTATTATTTCTGAAAGTGATTTGAATATTGTGTTACAGACAGAAATTGCAACCATCTATTGCCACGGATACTGCAATAATAATTTAGTTTTGTAAGTATCTATTTTTTTTTTTTTTTTAAATAATGCATCTTTAAACTTCTTAAAGTCCCATGATCGATCACCACATTTGCCAAGTACATTGTTATTTACCACACTTGTAAACAACATATTACAATTTCAATATGGTATTCTATCACATCGGTTTTGGATTTGTTATAAAGAAAACACCAAGAGTTTCAATGTAAATGTTAAACTTCGATATAAACTAAATGAAACAGAACACCATCCTGAATTTTATATATGTTGTTTACTTAACAAACGACTATCCACAATGCATCAATGGTAATCATAATACTTGCCCCACATTCTCATTTTGGGTAGGGAAATTCCTAAAAAATAGAAAAAGTTGAAGTTAAAAATTATTCGGAAAACATAATGTGTAGATATGTACACAAAACAATTAGATTATTGCCAGTATCCCTGACAACAGATGGTAGCAATGTGGGCATTGAACTGAAAACCTTAAATGTATTACATATAGGTACTGCCTAAATTACTTTAGGATAATTCCGTGTGAACGCAACAAATGGGTGTGGCACTCTTCTGTTCAATTTGTGTACGTTTGGTGAAAGCCTTTGGTAAGATAAGCAAGAATCCGAAATTTGGGTGTTCTAGCTCGAGTAGTTATGTTATTATCTCTATATATATATATATGTATGACTTTGGGTACAGATGAATAAACATAGGCGTCGCCGTCTGAACTGAAAGTGGCTAGAATACAACATTTCTGGTTGGGGGGACTATATATATTGAATTTGTTATGACGTTGTACCTCAAATATATAATATTAAACACTGAAACATCCTAATAGGTTTTTCATTTCGAAAGTTTTGTGTCTGCTTATTTCTGACTGGGGACGATGACGAATTGACCAAAACTGAAAACAACTTTCCGTATTTAAAGCCCCCGGGACCTTTGGAAATTGATTCTTCCAGTGTTAATAAAAAAACACCCGTGCACTTTCTGGCAAAACGGGCAGGAAACCCGTTATAACGCGGCAGTTTTTGACAACATTTTGACGAGACAATGATAGGGTGTTCACTAGAAAGTCCACGAAAGTAAGTTTTTAACTATCCCTAAAGTTGTTAATTTGACAACGTTCGAACAACTTTTTGACATGGGCAGATTTTCAGTGTAGAACTACTGTCATGCAACAATCACCAGCAACGTCACATGACTACCAAGAGCGGCACAGCATAATGTTTATGAAGACACCGTGAAGGTGTGAACATTTCCACTGAACCAACACAGGATTCAGACAGGTAACGGTACTTCCAAATCCAACTAATTGAATCCGGAAGCAATTAGCATGCTGTAATATATGAACATTTTAGGGTGTTCATATCAAGTTTATCATTCTTTGACATTTTATAAGAAATGTTTGAGAATGGTCTTCACGGTAACAAAACCTCACTTTTGTCGAGGAATTCATCAAGTTTTCGTCGTCTAACTGTAATCGAGCTTGCGTTATCTTAACGTTTTTCTCTGGAAAGGCTTGCACTTCTGGCGCCAAACGTTCAGTGATGAATTAGATGAAACGTAACAGCTTTTTTTTTTCTTTCGAAATACCCCTATAACAATGGTTCTTGGTAGTTGTTGGGGTAAATACATTTCTTCGCAGCGTGAAACGTAACTTATTAATCGCAGAAACCGCGCGCACACCGGGCAAATACTTGGTTGCTTAGCAATATGACGTAGATGCTAACGCAGTATATTTACGTCTACGTCATGCCAAAACCATATAATATAATATAAATGTTGTGTTATGACCGATCATGGTAATACCATAGAATTTCGCTAATGTGCAAGTACACGTCGTTGATATAATGTCAGACATTTCACAAATGTGCACGACCACCCAACCACCGCGATTTGATTGTTGAAACAAGGTGGACTGAAGAAAGCGAAAAACAGGAATATGGGAAAACATGAGTACGTTATTTATTACGTTAATGTATTCATTATACGAACTTCCAACGGCACTATCGACGTGTATGAACAACTGCATTAATAGCAAGATGTTTTCTATCAGAATATCAATCAACCCTAAACAATAATGCGCTGTTTTATTTGAGATTAATTCTAAGTGTAATATATATATATATATATATATAGTAAGTAAGGATGTAAGTAAGTGTATATAACAACATAGAAAATACTTAAAATACACGGTGATCCAAAATAAACAAGTTAATAAATAATTTAAATATGATTTGTTGTATTGGGTTAAATGACCAACTGCGGACTTCCTGCGACCCCAAGTATACTAAGCTGTACGATTGCAGCTTCATGTACGATGTGTCCGGAATCTCGGCATCTACGTGGACAGACACCTGAACATGAACAGGCAGGTGTCACACACCCAACTCGGCCGCTCGTCTGATACTGCATCGCCCGCGGGGAGACAGTGCTGCTTCGCTGTTGCATGATCTGCATGTTCACGTAACAGGCAATGCATGGAAATGCGCCCGTCTACTTGCGAGATCTCGTGTGTCCTTACAGACCCGCTAGATCACTGCGGTCTGCTGACAACATGTTGTCCGTAACGCGTACTCGCGTCAAAGCTGGTGACACATTGTTCGCGGTGGCCGCTGCAGCTCTCTGGAACACTCTACCTAATTACATTAAATCTTCGGACACTCTTGGCATTTTTAAATGTCAAATAAAAACATATTTATTTAGAATATCATTGTATACGAACGCTAGTAGCTTGTTTGTGACTGTCCGCAGTGATCCAGTGGACTTATTTATATTACGGGTAGTAATATTTCAGAACTATCTATTTATTTATTTATTTGATTTCATACTGCTATATTTTAGTTATTAATTTATGCATTGTAATTTATTAATTATGTTATAGTGCACTGTGTTTATTTTAAGTTAACGTCTTACTACCATATTCCAAATATTTTGTTGCATTTTATTTGATTTATGTATTAATATATTTATTACTATTGTATGGCACAGTTTTTAGTTTAAATGACTGTCTTAGTACAACAATTTTAGTTTACTGATCATGACGCATGATGTATTGTAAAACGCCACGAACAATTGTGGCGCTATAACAAATTAAATATAGTATTATTATTATGCATCATTTGGCACGAACAAATAATCATTTATCAACCAAGAAACAACATTTCCAGGTGATGTGAAACTTTGTATGACTGGCTAGTTTGTACTAGTTTGTACCATATACAGTGTATGAATGTATGCAGTAAATATGAATGTATCTTCAACGTTGCTGAAGACGATCGATTTGATACGTATGACGAATGCTTATGGGTTTCCTTAATTAAGCTCCTTTTCAATGAAATTGCTGGTTTTGTCACAACATACAGTTTTATGAGATGCTCACAGCGTGAATTACTGTTGAAAATTGTGTAAATGACAACCATTCTCAAGATGGCCGCCATCGCGTACCACGAAATCGTTGCCATCACGACGTTTCTTGTTCACTGTAGTGCGTAGAAATGATCTAAAGCGTTACGTAGCCATGATCATCTAATCATTTATTGTATAGCGGATAGCATTAAACCTCTGATTAACAGAACACAATATATTCTGCAGAGATTGCAAGAAATCCCTCACGAGCGACATGGCTTGTCGATTCAGTGACGTTTGTTACTGCAGCCAAGAGTCGACCCATAAGTGGTTTAGTTTACGCAGGTTAGCAAACACTGTAGGGTGTACTTGGGCAGAATATTCATCGCAACGAACCTGCTTGCTGAGGGTAAATACTAGTATTTCATTACATCATGTCAATCAATTATAATTAACTCTTCCTTATCTTAAAATTTTTTGTTTTCTCTAACTCATCGCTTAAGCATGTTACCGTTTGGTGGGCGAGCAAACGCATTTATAAAATATTTTCCTTTCGTAAAACCATTCAGAGAACATATACAATACCTGAATAGATGTAGTCTTGATTGCTGTGTGATGCACCGGCGTCTGTCTTTGACATATCCCGTATCACCATAACATCATGATTGACATCACATTTGATACCACGTTTGATTTGTTTGACGTCTGTCTGTGATATCTCCAGAATAACCATGATGTCACGCTTGAGTTGCTCTACGTCTCTCTGTGACGTCTCCCGTATTTCGTTTACACTACGCTTGAAGTCATGCTTGAGCTGTTCGACGTCGGTCTATACTCTATAGTATATTCCGTATCTCATTGACACCACTCTTCACACCACGCTTGACGTCACGCTTGAGTTGTTCTACGTCCCCATGTAGAGGGCAAACCAATGCTGTCGCAGCCTTAGCCTTATGTTCAGCTGATTGCCTGACCTGAAACATCTTGAAAAAGACAAGTATTCATAGGGACTAATATCGGTCAACTTCGACCATTACATGTACCACCTTAAGTCAACTTTGACCATCACATAGATCACCTTAGGTCAATTCAGACCATCACAGCGACCACCTTAGGTCAACTTCGACCATCACAGAGAGATCACCTTAAGTCAACTCCAGCCATCACAGCGACCAACTTGAGTAAATTTCGACCATCAAAGAGATCACCTTAAGTCAACTTCGGTCATACAGGGACCACCTTAAGTCAACTCCAACCACCACAGAGATCAGCTTAAGCCATAGAGACCACCTTAAATTAAGTAAACTTCGAACATCACAGAGATTACCTTAAGTTAACTTAGGCCATCACAGATATTACATTAAATCAACTTCGACCACAGTATAAACTACCTTAAGTCAACCTCGAACATCACACAGAGATCACCTTAAGACAACTCCGACCATCACATAGATCACGTTAAGTCAACTTAAGGTGATCTCTGTGATGTTCCAAGTTGCCTTAAGGTGATCTCTGTGGTGGTCGAAGTTGACTTAAGGAAATCTTTGGGACTGGTGTGAGTTGACTGATCATTGCCATTGACAATGTTGTTGTTATTATTGTGCAAACGCTGTCTAACTATTAGACGCTGCATATTTCTTCTCTGCTTTGTTATTATAGACACACTCATTGTATTGTATGTGGGCTGTATGGTATTTTCTATGTTACCCATTCGTTGTTTATGTAGGCTATCTAGTTATCAGCAACAATTGATGCTTACACGTCTCAAATGGCTAAAAATATGATAACAAAACAGACTCGTGCCTAGTTTGTGGGGAATTAATAAATAATAATTTTGTCAACTGTGGACTTTGTGAGTCTACCTTTCATAAACTTGTACCAATATAACACAGTATCAGTTTATGTTAATTCTCAGAAGAAATTTTTTTTACCGATGTTCTTTCTGCTATGAAGTTTTCCCATTTGAAGATATGACCGATGTTGAACTTATTTTTGAGAATTCACCAAATGAACACGATTACAACATTTACAAATTAGTTAATACTTGTTCCCAATTTAAATTTTGCTCCTCTAGTTATACTGGTTATAATAGTTTCGACTTTGAAAATGATATCAATCCAAATAACAACTTTTGCGACAATTCAACATAAAAATGTAACTATTACACTGATTCAGAATTCAATGATAATATGTGTAAGCTTAATGGATTATCATTCATTAATTTTAATGCCAGTAGTCTTTAAAAAAACTTTCTGAAAATGAATGACTATCTGCAAGACTTACATATGAAATTTGATATCATCGCTGTATCTGAAACACGGGCTGAACTGGATGTTATAGATGATTTGAATCTGATTGGCTACAGTGCTTATCGTGTAACTAGAGAATCGCGCAAGGGTGGTGGTGTAACATTATATATACGAAATGAATTATCGTGCAGACTACTTGAAACAAAATCCATGGAAGTCGAACATATTTTTGAATGTGTTACAGTAGAACGTGCCATAGAGAATCACGCTAATGTTATTATTGTATGTACAGAACACCTGGTTCAAATTTATATATATTTTGTGAAAAAAATAGAACACATGTTTAGTGATGTAAAAGCACACAAAATGATATTTCTGTGTGGTGACCTAAATATTGAATTTTGTTAAAACTTGAACAACACAACAGTACTAAACACTTTCTTGATTTAATGTATAGTCTAGGTATTTACCCTCTAATTGATAAGCCAACCAGAGTCACTGACATTTCAGCTAATCTGATAGACAACATATTCACAAATGAATTGCGACACAATCTCACCTGTGGTATTCTGTATAATGATATCAGTGACCATCTGCCAATATTTGCAGTATGTGGGTATCAAATATGTAGAAATACTAAAATTAATACTCAGTACATTAGAGTAATAAATAAAGACACCTTAACTTCACTCTCACATGAACTAAGTTTACAATCATGGGATGATATTTTTAACTTACATGATATAAATCAGGCGTATGATCTATTTTTAAACAAATTCATAAGCTTGTTCAGCAAGCATTGCGCTATAAAAATTATTTCAAGAAAAAGTGACATTTATAAAAAGCCTTGGTTTATGAAAGTTTGAAATGTTCTTGTGCCAAAAAGACGAAGCTTTACAAAGCATTTGTTATATCCCGTTCACATGAAGCTGAACTAAAATACAAACACTATAAAAAATAAATTAACATTTATGTTAAGGTTCGCTGAAAAAAGCATATTACAGTACAATGTTGGAGAAACCAAAATATAATATAAAGGGCGTCTGGAAAATTCTAAATAGGATAATCAACAAACGGGATGATCCTTGGACATCACTGGGCTGTTAACTCAAGGAGCTACTTCCACAACGTATGTCGAGTGGAGAACACCAGTGTGCTATGGTCGGACAGACAGACAGACAGACAGACAGACAGACAGACAGACAGACAGACAGACAGACAGACAGACAGACAGACAGACAGACAGACAGAGAGAGGGAGCGAGAGAGAGAGAGAGGAGTGAGAGAAGAAAAGAGACAGGGGAGAGAGGAGAGAAAGGAGGAAGCGTGGAGCAGGGATAGAAGAGAGTGGGGAGAGAGAAAAGTAAGACATTTTGTGACGTATCGGTTTTGTAATTTATATGTATATATGTATATATATATATATATATATGTATGTATCAACAGTTGTACGTTTGTCAATTGTTGATATTATGACTATTGTGTGTGTGTGTGTGTGTGTGTGTGTGTGTGTGTGTGTGTGTGTGTGTGTGTGTGTGTGTGTGTGTGTGTGTGTGTGTGTGTGTATTAGTTATAGTGGGTAATTATAAGTATTCGTATTCTGAGACAAATTTTACATTTAACTTTCTCCAACATTCAGATCTGCCATTGTTATATGCCAGTGCTTAGGTATGTGAAAAGCGACTTCAAATATATCACGTATGTCCTTTGCCGACATAGATCCTATCTTCCAAATTCACAAGATAAACCGTGCTTGGTACCAATATCATAAATCTAGTTAATGGGCCTTGGGAGACTGTTTCGTTTGATTGCAATTAAAGGGAAATGTTGTCGTTACGTCCATATTGAACCGCAAATCTCCAGTCCATTCGCCATTTTTCAGCCTATCCGTATTACCCGTAGGCTGCATTGATCACAGCCCATTCGACGTGTTTCAGGGTGTACGAGGAAAACTAAGGGAAGGGCACACACACACGATAGAAATTACGTTTGTGAGAGCGTCAAACGCACCAGTCTCCGAAGGCACATTAACTAGATTTATGATATTGGTACCAAGCACGGTTACCTTGTGAATGTGAGATAGTCGCAATTTATTACTGGATTTTCCCTGTCGGGTCGTCACTCCGCAGGGGGTATTCACCAGCGGAGTATTTCAATGTCTTGCCGAAGTTATTTGTAGCCAGACATGATATACCTCGTGCTGTTTGACGCAGGTGAGGCGCATTAATGTTATAAAACGATAAAACGAAACGTGGCCAATTGCACGTTTGCTGCAGTATAGGCAGGTATTTAACTGTATCGATTTGCTGTTCGACAGCTTCCAAACGAAAAGGATCGGGCTGTGTTTGAGTTGGACTTCAACTCGCAACTACATACTACATACATACGTAAGTGTTGCTATTTTTTGATTATATATATGTATGTATGTATATATATATATATATATACATACACACACACACACACACACACACACACACACACACACACACACACACACACACACACACACACACACACACACACACACACACACACACACACACACAGGCACACAAGGCCATTCTTTATACAATGTACATACACAGTTTTGGAGTTTTGTGGAATATTCGTTTGATTACAAATAATGTTGTGTCCACATGACGCTATTGTAATTTCAGAAAGCTCGGAAAAACGAATATAATCATAAATACAATTTCAGTTTACCGTACGGTATTCGTCTTGACATTTTCCCTTAATTGTCTGACAAACTTGTACAAAATAAGACTAAATGAGTACCTGCTTAGAGGATATATTTTGGACAACTTTAAAAAAACGGTTAGATCAAACCACCAATGTATCAATTCAGCATTAGTTTTGGATTGTTTGTTTGAAACTAGCAGCGATATTTAAGGACCTCCGATTGTCCACATTTTCAGACACTACAAACATTATTGCACCTAAATATTATAGTGTGAATTAGTTCCCCAATTTGAAGCACATCTTCACAATATTTGTAATCTTGGCAGGTGGAAGAATGTTAATGAGGTCGTAGTAGTTTTATTGTCGCTGCCTCAGCCACCGCTATTGTTCTCCTGACTGGAAGTAACCTATGTTTTAGTGATCGCCATGCGGGGCTACAGTTTCCTGTTTCTTGTGGTGGCGTGGCTAGTAGCGCTGACGGCTGGTCTGACACTTGACACGGCGAGAGCTATTGGTCCTTCGATCGGGCGGCCTGTACTTTGCAATAATCGCAAAGTAGTCGCCAATGCCAACAGATTGTTTGGAGGTAACAATGCTATAATGTTGAATTTGTCAGATTAGGCCGAGAACCTTGTTAAATCACTACACTAACACACATTACATGTTGTGCATACAGGCAGGCAGGTAGACATACATACAGATATACAGTCAGGGAGACATACAAGCAGACATACACATATGCAGACAGACATACAGACAGGCATACAAACAGCCAGACAGACAGCTATACGGCGTCAGCACATTTGTGCAATATCTCAGTATCGGCAAAGCAAGCTGCGTAATTCACACATCTTAATTCCTATTTAATATTTACCATGTTATAATTTATCAGAACGTTTGACAGTTTGCCATAATATAGATACTCACATCACATACATTTTGATGTTATGACTCCAGCCGACCTCTACAATAAGGTAAAGGGCGTGAGTAGCAGCAAGAACATCATTATGTCTCCGTTCAGCGTCTCCGCCGCCCTGGCAATGACATACGCCGGCGCTTATGGCCCGACCAGATCTCAGATGCGCAGCGCACTGCGTTTCAACAGCTTCCCGTTGTACTGTAGTGTCAACGAAGGCTTCAGACAGCTGCTGAAAGCTTTCGGCGTTACTCACTTCAACCATACTCTCAAGGTCGTTGATCGACTTTTTGTTGCGAGACGTTTCAGGTTCGTAAAACATTTCTTATTTGAAGCTGTTCGATCACGTTACCATTTGCATTTGCAAGATTAGTTGAATGATAATATGTTGATTATGCGAATGTGTCAAGTTATTAATTGCAAATGTGCCCACGCGCGACGACTTGAAACACGAATAATAGTTTACATTTACGTAGTATCAGTATGCACATTTCCTACTTCAAACACGCTACCAGTTACATGACTATTCGATATTGTTTTGTTACGTCTTGCACGTTACAGGTATAACTGCGGAGAGATTAAGGAGAATTTAGAGATGTGTAGTTGGATAAAATGGTAATGAAGTCGTTGAACATATTGTTGCTTGCTGGATATATTAGTAATATACTACGCCCTTGTTGAGTGATATGACTATTGGCATGTTTCTGTTTCTTCAGTCTTCTGAATAGTTACAAACACGTGACAAGCCACTACTATGGCGCACAGGCAATGACATGTCCGTTCAGCAGGTAACATTGTTACGTATTCATTTGTTAGATAAGTAAAACTTGCAAATATATATTGACAAATGTACAATTTGGGAGCTACAACAATTAATCATGTTAATCTGCAGTCATGTTTTATCAAGTTACGTTTCTTAATGACATGAAATCACAATTTGATAATATGGGTAAATTACCGTACTATTAATACGCTAACATTGGGGGCATCTGGGTGTATCTCCCCCATGGGTCGCCTATTTGTATCTTCGCTTCTTTAGACCATTGGTTAAGATTTGGCTATGCTTTTCAAAAAACACAAAGTTAGTAATTTAAAGTTGTTCCCTTAAATTGTACTTGCTGCTGCTGGCGAGCCACTCTCAAGAGAGCGCCACAGTGGAATTGCTTTGACTATAATGTATATTTACGTAACAGGTGAAATCATAAATTAAGTGTTCGGTGTAAAGGAGCTTAACATTCTAAAGTGCTAATGGTGAAGACTACTCTACTCGGTTTGTTGCCAGGATCTGACGATCCGGAAACCTGATCCAGGATCCGATTCGCGCGTTCGATCCGGATCTGTTGCCGATCCGATCTGATCGATCGACTCTCTATATATATATATATATATATATATATATATATATATAGAGAGAGAGAGAGAGAGAGAGAGAGAGAGAGAGAGAAAGAGAGAGAGAGAGAGATCCGCATTTAGAATTACATATATATATATATGTATATATATATATATACATATATATATATATATATATATATGTAATTCTATACATGCAGATACCCGGAGTCCTGTAGACGATACATAAACTATTGGGTGAAGTCAGTCACGGACAATAAGATCACCAATCTACTACCTCAAGGCAGCGTATTCAGGGACACATCAATGGTGCTGGTTAACGCCATCACATTCAAAGGCTACTGGCGGAACAAGTTCACTGCCTGGATGACAAGGAGAGAACGTTTCTACCGATCGCCAACACGCAACGTCGATATGATGCACATGGGGTGCGGCACACCGAACCTCCGTTACGCCTACGTGTCATCCATCGGCTCCCAGGTTGTCGAGCTGCCTTACGACCGCAGCCCCATCGCTATGTACATCGTCCTGCCCAGTTGGCGTTACCCGCTCTCCTACGTGGAGAGAAGATTCTCGTGGGACCCAAGTATCCTGGGACTGACGTCACGACCGGTGCAGGTGTCACTGCCGAGGTTCAGCGTGAGGAAGAGCATTAACCTAATGGGGATGCTGAAGGCGTTGGGTATGAATGATCTTTTTGATAGAACCAAGTCAGACCTGCGTCGTATCGCCGGCAGCAACAGCAACCTGTGGGTGTTGGACGTCTTCCATCAGGCGTTCATCAACGTGCACGAGAAGGGAACTGAGGCGAGCGCTGCCACGGCCGTCGCAGTCTGCCCGAGACGACGTAGGCGGGCCTCGACCATCATGTTCGTCGCCAACCGGCCCTTCTTGTTCTTCATCTGGGACCGACAGACCAAGAGTCTGCTCTTCAACGGCAGGTTCACCGGGTGATCGAGTAGCCAAGTGTTCATGTAATAAGCTATACTAACGACGATCACTAAATAACAACGTTTTTGGACAGAATAGACAGACAAACATAGCAATAGGAAAATGAGCTTTGTATATTGTTAACACAAATATATTTAAGCAAAGGTTTTTTAAACAGGAATATATATTTCATGCACTAGTTCAATACATTAACAATGCATACACAACTATACATGCACTTAATTCAAGATACAAAGCATCATTATTCAATAGAACATTGTGTTTGTCATGCCATAATAATAATAATACAATTTGATTCAGCTTATTATTGAACAGCATTTCTTTGATGTCAAAAAATAAATGTCCTCTCCGACCCAGATTGTAAGAGATCGGATAATAACATAAGTTGGGCAACAGCTGTAAACGCTATTGTGGGAGTGTTTAAACACGTTTGATGATGGTTTTGAATCATATTCCATCTCTGTTGTGATGTGCTTGTCTAGCAAGATATGAAATATTACATTATTTTAAATGGTTATGATAAGTTACACAAAAGTGCTATTGTTTGCACCCATGATGATATGTAAAACAACGTGTTGCATTTTACCATAAAATAATGTTATTTTTGTTTTATGTTGTGCTGACACACAACCGAATTGCATTACAAACAAAGTGTGTTGCCTTGATATTTCCAATATCCAAATAAAAAACATTTACCATGGATTGCAATTGTTTCTGTTATTGTGTGATGCATGCACTACTTGTAGCCTTCTAGTCTTACGGTTATATAAACATAAGGTACGTGGTTTCAAATTATAATTAAATCAGTGTAATCAAGTGATTTTGAAAATGTGCCCATGTGAGACACCAGTAGCGTTGGTTACTTTGAAACTGTCCATACGCCACCATGCTAACGATGAACATTAAATGAACACTTTATTGGACAGATAAGAAAAATATGTAAAAGGGCAACAGTTTTTTTTGTCAAAGTGGACAAATCAAACTTAATTTTTTTTTAATGTTGTGAAACTCTAAACTCTATAGTGTTTTCAGTTAGCTAAGATAGTGTAGTCCATAGGATAAAATATTGTGAACACCACTTCAACCATTTTTGTGTTGCGTGCGCCGGAAAATCAGCTTTGCTTGAACACTTTTTTGGTGATGTTTATTACGGCACCTGCAAATTACACTATGTTGCTATGAAAATACATAAAATTAAAGTTTCTAATATTATTTGAATGCTACCAATACTACTTACCTTTGGAACAAAATTCAACGGAATGTGGTTAATTTCCCTCTCAAGACAAATACTCAACTCCAAGTGATTTTGCTTGTTTCTGCATTTCACTTTTTACACCTTACACAAACTACACCAAACATCATTCGCTTTATCGTCTACCAAGTTTCTGTTGGTACGCTGACAAAAATTGGGAATCTAAGGTAGAAACATGGTGTTGGGTGCTCGGTACTGGTATACGCTCGGTATCGCATAGCTGCATGCATATAAATCCAGCCTTTATGCGGCTTTTACATTACGCCAATGTATTGTGACCGCTCATTATCTAAAACGCAATATTGCATGATGACTTCATAATATAATACTGGTCGTATTTAGGCATGTAATGAAGTAGGGAGTGTCAACATTGTAATTAAAATATATCTAATCGTGCCATTATAATTTTCCAATTATATTTAAATGGACATCTACTATCAGTTCGTGCTGATGTAAGTACATATAAAACGACTTTGCTTGAGTTATTCCGGGGTGGTTCTATATACGCTCGGTATCCAAATGTATACGCTCGGAAAAATACACAAATACTTATATATTTCGCGCGTAAGTTCAGTTTGGTAAACATTTGCTGACGGTAAGGCAGAAGCCACTCGAATAGGTGGGAGGCGGAATAAGTCACGTCGGATGTAATTGACCTTTTGGAGAGGTCTAATAATATCATATTGCATGTGAAGACGGAATAGGTTGTAGGGAATACGGAGGTTTCTCATTTATTAGATCGGCAATTACTGGATCCACAGTCGTGATGCTCACTATGAGGCATATTTGTTTATGTTACAGTGTCACGCTATCAGGTTCCTCAGGCCGACGACCTGCAATATGTATACTACCACATTCCCCTTACTTAAACTGTAACGGAGAAACTGGATAACTTTACTCCAATTCCAGCAGAGAAGAAATATGAGATACAAGGAAAACACAAACATAGCAATCATGCTAATGAAATGGGTGACAGACAGAAACATGCTGCTAAAACGTCCTCCATAAAGTACCAGAATCCCAAACCCATGATGGCTGAATGTATTTACATACACTACGACAAAACGGGCACACAGAGGGAAGTTTAAACGTGAATGTAGCCATATGCTACAATCGAGATTTGCCTCCTTAATTACAAGGGTGACGTTGGCCTGTTTCAGTGGTGAGAAGTATCTCGTGTTATATAGCTACGAATGTTTTTCATCCGGGTTGTGATGGATAAGAATAAAACAAATAATTAATACCGACGCCTAAATAGGTAATCATTTATTAACGATTTTTTTTGACAGTATGCACCCTAATATGTTTTACTGTAGAGGTACTGTCCA
>CM034542.1:51385679-51447636 GCA_020002185.1 Paraescarpia echinospica
TCTATTCTGATGGAATTCCATCAAAAAGATGGAATCTTACACAGTAACCCGTCGAATTTGCTCCCAAAAAAATGGAATCTTACGCGACAACGCGTCGAATTTGCTCCAAAAAGATGGAATCTTACTCGACAACACGTCAAATTTGCTCCAAAAAGATGGAATCTTACTCGACAACACGTCGAATTTGCTCCAAAAAGATGGAATCTTACTCGACAACACGTCGAATTTGCTCCAAAAGATGGAATCTTACTCTACAACACGTTGGATTTGCTCCAAAAAGATGGAATCTTATGCGACAACACAACGAATTTGCTCCAAAAAGATGGAATCTGACGTGACAACACGTCGAATTGCATGAAACTGCCTGTGCATCTTGGTCGATTGCCTGTATTTGCCTGAAACTGCCTGTGTATCTTGGTCGATTGCCTGCATTTGCCTGAAACTGCCTGTGTATCTTGGTCGATTGCCTGTATTTGCCTGAAAATGCATGTGTATCTTGGTCGATTGCCTGTATTTGCCTGAAAGTACCTGTGTATTTTGGTCGATTGCCTGAATTTGCCTGAAACTGCCTATGTATCTTGGTCGATTTGTTGAGAGTTGCACACAGATATGGTGTGAGTTGCGTACAGGCATGGTGAGAGTTGTGTGTATGTTGTGTGTGTTGTATATGTTGTGTATGTTGTGTGTGTGTTGTATATGTTGTGTATGTTGTGTGTGCTGTGCGTGTGTTGTGTATGTTTTGTGTGTTGTGCGTGTTATGCGCGTGTGTTGTGTATGTGTTGTGTATGTTGTGTATGATGTGTATGTTGTTTATGCTGTGTGTTGGGTATGTTGTGTGTGTGTGTGTTTTATGTTGTGTATGTGTTGTGTGTGTTGTGTATGTTGTGTTTGTTGCGTATGTTGTGTACATTGTATGTGTTATATATGTTGTGTGTTGGGTATGTTGTGTATGCTGTGTGTTGGGTATGTTGTGTGTGTGTTGTGTATGTGTTGTGTGTGTTGTGTATGTTGTGTGTTGGGAATGTTGTGTATGCTGTGTGTTGGGTATGTTGTGTGTGTGTGTTGTATGTGTTGTGCGTGTTGTGCGTGTTGTGTATGTGTTGTGTGTGTGTGTTGTGTATGTTGTGTGTGTTGTGTATGTTGTGTATGTTGTGTATGTTGTGTGTGTTGTGTATGTTGTGTATGCTGTGTGTTGGGTATGTTGTGTGTGTGTGTGTTGTATGTTGTGTGTGTGTTGTGTATGCTGTGTGTGTGTGTGTGTGTGTGTGTGTGTGTTGTGTGTCTGTGTGTGTGTTGTGTGTCTGTGTGTGTGTGTTGTGTGATGTGTGTTGTGTATATTGTGTGTGTCGTGTGTCGTGTGTACCGAAGAAGTACGACTTTAAACACTACAGTATGGAATAAAGATAAAAAACGTTCTAATGGATCTTTATGTTTGACCAACTCACCTCGCGCACAAAATTACGGCATGTAGCAGTTTGATGATGTCATACAGGGTGCACACGCTCACGTTCGCAACAAACAAACATGTCCAGACACGCTTTAACATGAGAAAATTCCCTATGCTTTAACATGGAGAAAATTCCCTATCTTTTAACATGGAGAAAATTCCCTATCCTTTAACATGGTGAAAATTCCCTATCCTTTAACATGGTGAAAATTCCCTATCCTTTAACATGGAGAAAATTCCCTATCCTTTAACATGGTGAAAATTCCCCATCCTTTAACATAGTGAAAATTCCCTATCCTTTAACATAGAAAAAATGGCCTATCGTTTAACATGGGAGCTTGCCAGAGCTGATGACAGAAATGAAATAGTACACACAAATTGACCAATACCTCTTTGTTAATACAGGAAGCAGTCAACGTATGCAAGTAATAAGAGACATTGATAGGCGTAAACGCATATCTCTATGGGTCCCTTTTCGGTTACCGATGCCAGGTTAGGGCTTTTATGATAGAAAATTGTTTGAAAGGTTTACCGAACAAGCACGAATTTAAATACTACAGTATGAAAACAGATCAAAAACGATCTAATGAGTCTTTATACACTTGACGCTTAATATGGTAAACTATATAAATACCAGTATATCCTATCTGGGAGATTGTTATGGTCATATACTGTTGATCATAACGCTTCACTTTGTTACGCGTCTGTTTCGAAAAAGAGGTTTGCAACCAATTTTTTACTCGATAAGTTTGATGTCAAGGCCACCAAGATGACATCATGTCTTGCACATAGTGTATCACGCGTCGATTGTGTTTACTTCTTTACATATGTACATACGTGTGGATTAAGAATCATAGCATGATAAAAGGTTGAAACAATACTGTTGATCTCTAGTTGGAGATGAAACACAGATGAGACTTGAAGCGACCCTCGAGTGAAATATGGCTGGTAAGTATAAATGTTATATGTCGATAGCCAACTGTTCTTCCAACACATAGAGCCTTGGGCTTGGTTACCGGTTCATACCAGTTTGATTATAGCGTAACATGGCTGTAGTGTGATGAACGATGTTTTACTCTGAAGGACGTGATTGAATTTTCTAATATAGTTCTTACAAATGTTGGCTAACCAACTCACAATGATAACTTTGACGTTATACAGGACGCGAGCGCGTTCGCGCCCACAACAAACAAACATGTCCAGACACATCTCCAGGACACAATAGCATACAGTAGCGTCGGTTTTGTAGTGTATTGACAAAATTACCAAAGAAACTTCTAGAATGAAATTTTACAGGGGAATTGACCATAACGTCACTGTTAATGATCAAATGATGGAATTATATCCAAGCGCGAAAGTTCAAAACAATGGCTAACCAAAGCACTACCTGTATAACCAACTCACCTCGCGTACAAAATTACTGCGCGTACTATGACGTCACTGACCATAACGTCACATAATGGAATTATATTGAAGTGCGCAAGTTCAAAACAATGACTAACCAAATCACTATGATTTCGACCTAATTGACACGCGCGCAAAATTACTGCGCGTAGCATGACGTCACTCACTGACCATGACGTGAAATAATGGAATTACATTACATATGCGCAAGTTCAAAACAATGGCTAACCAAATCACTACCTGCTTGACCAAATCACCTCGCGCACAAAATTACTGCGCGTAGCAGTTTATAGTTTAATGACGTCACTGCATCATGACGTCACATGATGGAATTATATTCAAGCGTGCAAGTTCAAAACAATGGCTAACCAAATCACTACCTGTATAACCAACTCACCTCGCGTACAAAATTACTGCGCGTACCATGACGTCACTGACCATGACGTCACATGATGGAATTATATTCAAGTGCGCAAGTTCAAAACAATGGCTAACCAAATCACTACCTGTTTAACCAAATCACCTCATGTACAAAATTACTGCGCGTACCATGACGTCACTCACTAACCATGACGTCACATGATGGAATTATATTCAAGTGCGCAAGTTCAAAACAAGGTCTAACCAAACCACTACCTGTATAACCAACTCACCTCGCGTACAAAATTACTGCGCGTACCATGACGTCACTGACCATGACGTCACATGATGGAATTATATTCAAGTGTGCAAGTTCAAAACAATGGCTAACCAAAGCACTACCTGTATAACCAACTCATCTCGCGTACAAAATTACTGCAGTTTATAGTTTGATGACGTCATGCAGGGTGTGCATGCTGACGCTCGCAACAAACAAACATGTCCAGATACGTCTCGAGTACGGAATTTATAAGAGACACGAATTTGGGTACTACCGTACGGAAATGATACCAAACGTATAATTCCAAGATGGCCGCTCTGTTCGAGAAAACGAGGCTACAGGTTCTGATATAACGTAGTCTTATATGTAGTCTACATTTCGTATACATTACTTCAGATAAAACGACCTCTGCTGAATTTGTAATCCTTTTATTATATAAATTACGCCTTATTATAACACCACATTTTAGACATGTCATCGTCAACCAAATAAGGGCTCGGACCCTTGGCGGAGCATTGGCCTACGGGCCAAGCAATCTCGTGTGTGACATATTCAAATGTTGTTTGGTATATTTTATTTTTTCAAAATATCGTCGGATACGTTTACGATAATAGCTCCTATGCTTTAACATGGTGAACATGTCCTATCCTTTAACCCGGGGGCGCCCCAGTGAAAAATCCCTATCTTTTAACATGGGGTAAAAATTCCCTATCCTTTAACCCGGGCGCGCCCCGGAGCAAAATCCCTATCTCTTAACAAGGGACCGGAACTACTTTTCCTCTTCCCTATCCTTTAACCCGGGCGCGCCCCGGAGCAAAATCCCTATCTTTTAACATGGGAATTCCTCCAGTCAACGGATTGCGTCCATCATAAACCACCTACCTTACTACTCGCATCATATAAGCTTATTAAGCATATTTGACTGCACGTTTTTCATGTTTGGCGTTTGTGGATGATATAAAACTCATCGCAATTTCTATATTATCTAGATATTATGTTGCTCCCCACGATGACCTAAATAATACTAGAGAAGGTAAATTCTTATACAGCGCAGTATCCATTCCTCAGGACTGCTCAAAATGCTTTACACTTCACTCCCTGGCTGTTTAACCGAATTTCATCTCGACTTCTCTGGGAAGCATCCAGCCACGCTGTAATTAATGCGCGAAGTATATTCAACACAAGTATCCATCACTGTCTATAGTCATGCACTATTTCATACAGCTGAGTGAACTGAAGCAACGTAGAGTGAACAACTTGCCCAAGGTTTGAAACGGCAGCCAGGATTCAAACCCGGGTTATATCGGTCGAGAGTCCGGTGTGCTATCCACTGCGGCATTGCGCAAATAAATTGTGGCCACTGACACATTCTCTATAACTTTGTGTATTTCCTGGAATAAGCAAATCCTCCACAATACCCAACCTACCCTCTTGCGCGTGGATGAAGCTTGCCATGGCAAGGAGCAGGACCATGCCTGAAGCAGCGCCCAATGCTGACCAAATCCCCATCCTTTAGGATTCTGCAACAATAAACAGCCGGCAGCAGCATTTGGCATATTGCTCCATGAATTAATTCGACATTACGCACGCGCGCGCGCGCGCGCGCGCGCGCACACACACACACGACAATTTCGTTCACCCCATTTTGGCTGCATCTTTCGAGGGCGACATTATAAGATGTTGACACCTTGTACCTGGTGTCTAACCCAGGGAAATAAAATACCCCACGCAGGGAAATGGAAAAGATATGTCGTGGGTTCACAGATTCAATGGTCACGATCTACAGAAATCCACATGGGTGCTGCATTAGCTGCTGCCAAAACAGTTGCTCTCATGATGGAGTTGGCGCAACGAGAGCCTTCTATGCGGATACCAACACTGTTACGTATAAAACTACATATATATTTATTATAATAATACTCGCGCTTGCGTATGTATGCGGGTAGGTTAACGTTTTCCTCTTAGACGGCTTGAACCTCAAGGCTAAACGTTTAGGGATTAATCTGCGACACCTAGAATAGGATGTGAGACCTATATCTATTCAAAATATATGTCAAGAATCTAACCTTTTATGTGGTAAATGTAACCTAACAATCGCACGAACAACGCGCGTGCGTCAAATACTTTGGGAAACGACCCCTGCGTCATGGACTTAGCAACATGAAGAAGCTGCTGACACAATCATTCTTATACCTACCTTCATGCCAATTGTATAGCAATACGAATATTATTTTACAACTCTACATTATCACAACTAGGGCCTATCGATGGACGTGAACTTCACATTATAATAATAAGATAACTTCTATTGTGCCTAAATCCTTGGAAACCAAGCTCAGAGGCGCATCAAAACAAAAGGATTGGTCAATCTCAAAATCCATGAATAGTTTTCCAGTTGTCAACAGATGGGAGCCACGGTGGATAAGCAAGGTTATGAAGATACGTTTTTAAATGACGATGGAATTATGTAGTATTTTCAACTGATCTAACATTAAGAGGGAGTATATTCCAAAGAGTTGGTGCAGCAACAAAAAAAGCCCTAGTTCCAAAAAGTAGGTCAGAATTAGATGATCGAAGTTGGATAGGTTTTCTTACAGGAGTAAGCAATGAATGCAAATAAGATGGTTGCTTATTGGACAGTGCCTGGTATATAATGGTACAGATCTTAAATAGTATACGATATCGTACAGGAAACCAATGCAAAGACTTCAAAAGTGGTACAGACCGAGGAGATCTTTTAACTACTCTTGCTAGACAATTTTGGACACGCTGAAATTTTTTGATATCCTTGCTAGCGATATTATAAAGGAGGGAATTGCAATAGTCAAGTCTGTTGCTAACAAGCGCTGTTGCAATAGTCTTAGCAACAGAAAATGACCGGAAGGATGTAAAACATAATCACTGCAACACTCGATGGTTTATCACTGCACAGCGCTGTGTCAATTTATTTCTGAGCCAAATAAGGGCACTCATGCCCGAGGGGTTTCATGATTTTTATTATCCCAATCTTACCTGTGAACGTTTCGATAAATCACAAAAGAAAGACGTACTTAGATGTTTTCGCAGCACCGACACTCACACCAGTGATAACATCCTAGGTTATTGACCATACTAACCTGTTAATGCGAGCAGAACCGCCCTCGCTTGCACCGAGTAAAACCCGAAGAAAAGCATACAGATGACGGGACAGTAGCATAATTAATTTGTCACTTCGAAATAGCATTACTACATCTGTCTCAAGATAATTCGAGGCAATCTCCCTGTGTTTTACATAAAAAGATTTCTTGAAATATATTTTAGTTAACACGAAGTTATGCCTAGTTACTTAATGTAACAGTTGGACGGAAGCACATACCAAAGCAAAGGGCGGTTAACATTTATTACTGCAGCAACACCTTTAAATGTGTTATTGGGCCGTACATTTGGAAACAGATTAAGTCAGACCTGGGGCCGAGTACATTTTTATGAGTACGAGTACGAGTACTTTGACGATGGACGAGTACGTTGCTAAAAGCTGAGTACGAGTACATTCTCACGAGTACGAGTACAAGTACATTTTTGTAAATATAAATATTAAATAATAACGTATCGTAAAATCGACAATTTAGTGGATCTCTCTGCAATGTAGGCATGTGGTATCACTGTCATGATATATCTAGGGGCAATATTGAGTCACCGACCAACTAGGCACACGTAAACCAACCATAAAGTACGATTGACATTTGAGAGAAAAAACTTAGCCAATCAAGTTGATATCTGTCTTTAATGATCACAAATGAGTAGGTAAAAGAGACTGACCAGTGGATACCCCCAGCCAATCATTTGAACTTTGCTGGTTGTCTCCAGGTTAAGCATGTAAAACAAAGCAACCAACAGGAGGATTTGTTACCTGGCATCCCACTGGCTACATGTCTTTGTTTAGAATTTCTCTTATCTCTGCTCCCTCAGTGCCTGTTCTCTCTGACCTAGACTATCATGCCACATGGCTTCACTGGTGTCACACTGGATTATATTAGTGTAGGGTGATGTCTGACTTGAGCCACCTTACTTCTACAGAGGAAGAATGGCAGTTCTTGTTTTTAGCAGTTAGCACTGTCGGCCAGTGCCAAGCGGCATGGTCTCCAGACTACATTAAATGCATTCCCTGTCTAACAGGTGGGTTAACTGCTACTAGTAGTTGGCTCTTTATGGACATCCTGGTGGCTTGATTAAACTGTTTTATGGCCTGAACTGATAGCCTACAATTATTGTTTGCTTAACAGGGTGTTTCTGACTGGGGAAAGATGCTGCCTGCTGCCATGTTAGGGTATCATAGTCATGGACTCATGGCTATCAGAGAATGAGGATGTACTATGTGTAGGGATGGCAAGGTGGCATTCTATGTGAAATAACAAAGTATTAAAAAAATAGTTGAGCATTTCAATATTTCAGGAAAGTTTGATTTTATAACTGCAAATAAATTAATTGTTCCCAGTATATATTGAGAAAGTACTCAGATGTACTCGTAAATGTACTCGTAAAATCTGAGTACAATGAGTATGAGTACGAGTACATGACCCATAAGTTTTATGAGTACGAGTACTTCAAAAATGTACTCGAGTACACGAGTACACGAGTACCGAGTACTTCCGCCCCAGGTCTGGATTAAGTGCATAGTAATACGTAATTGTCGATCATATAACTTGATTTACATATTGTACTGAATTTATATATTCGAAGGCAGACATCTAAACATAACGTGTATAAGCTAATAATTGGCACCGCTTCAGAGTACGTGTATACTTTGATCTGCAGACAACATAGAGAAACAATACAAAAAACGTATAATATAACAAATTGAATAAAGTTTCATGAGAAAGTAAAAATGGATCAAGTAGGGGAAGGTGGGGGTAAAATGGCCCATTAGGGTCATAAGGCCCATCTCTGTTTCTCAGCTAATAGGTGCTGCCATCTGTTTATGACTATGCACACTTGTGGGCCACCTGAAGTACCTCAGTTAGAATAGCATAGAATAGAATAGAACTTTATTTTGGTCATTATACAAATTTCTGAATACGTTTACAATGGATTGCAATAAAACATATTGCAACCGAGGAGATCCTCTGGAAACTCCAAGAGGTTTATGTTGAGGACCACCTGGACAATCATCATTATAACAGTCAGGTTCCTTATTCCATAACATTACAGCATAACATTAAACATTACATTCATCTGGAACAAGTTGAATAGGATATAGATGAATATGTATTTTTTTATGAAATAGGTTATCTACTAAATAAATAAATAAATAAAGTTACACATTAGAACATGGTATAGTATTTTGACTAGATTAATGGCTAAACATCAGTAATACATTAAATAAAATAAAAATACTTAATCTCTTATAATACCATGAACAAATATGGTAGGTTATGAGTAATTAATAGACATTTCAAGAGTTCAAAGATACTTAGACTGTAATAGCTCTGATTTACGGATACAAGTTGCTGCAGAACATGGGGTAGGGAATTCCAGAAATTAGTTCTGAATAATTTATTGTAAATTTCCTAGTGTTTGTTCTTATTTGTCGGATGTGATAAGCATTTTGGTTTCTTAGGTTATGGTCATGAATGTTATATGTTCGTAAAAACATTGATGACATGCTATCTGGGAGTTGTTTATATGTTGCTTTATGCATTAAGGTACCTAACCGATATTTGTACAGATCATCCAATTTTAATACTTTAAAGTGAGTAAAAATATCTTCAAAAAAATACAATATTTTTTCATTTTTGTGATATTTTCTCCTCTTTTTTTAAACAATAATGACAATAGAAAGATTATATGACTGCTGCAGTACTCGGATGTTTTAAATGTTTTAATACAACTTTAAGATTCAATCACCAGATTTGGTTGTAGGACACCAGTTTTGAATAGCTTGACTTTCGCTTTAAAATGGTAGCGTTGTTTAAAGATGGCGTCCAAAAAGTTAATAAGCTACTCTTCTGAAATGTCCATCACCACCCAGATATTGATGTAACTGAAAATCTTAGTGGGAATTAGTCCCTCAATTTAAGAATCAAAACTTGTCTGGCTCATGGACTAATGCCTGTGCCGTTGGAGACATAATATTATGTCCGGCCGTGATTTGTTTTGACCTACACTTCTTACACTGAGTGAAACTTCGGGTTCCAAAACAAGACCTAGGAATACTGAACCTGTCAATGGATATATTTACTTTACTTAATGATAGTTATAATTCAGAAGCTTTACTGTTAAGTGTTAACTTTCTCACTCGATTCGCGTAACTGACAACGATTGTGCACAATTAAATAATGTGTAATTGTTATCTCTGAGTAGTGATGTCTGATAATTTGTATAACACGCACATTCACTTCCCAGCTAGGAAAACGTAATTGGGCCATTGACAGCTACTGCAGACGGTTGTTAATTGATACGGCATTGGCCCACTGACATCAAGCTTGACTATTTGTTGTAGAATGTCATTATGTTATAGATGGTCTCGCTTGAAAAAGCCGTGATCTCGTGCTATACGAAGCACTTGCCTGTGTCATGAAGGTAAATGTCAATATAAGCAAAGAAAAAAGTTTGTGATTTGTTGAAATAATCAATGTTTGATTATGGTACATAAATATAAACATACTTTTCTTACTTACCGGATATTATTGTCAATGTTTTGTGGCACTTTGTCGAAAGCTTTCTATTAGATTTTCAGAAAGTGCCACATCAAAGATTACTGCTTAACCTAAAGGCTCATGGCATAGGAAATGGTATAATTAACTGGACAGAAAAATGGCTGATTGACAGAAGATAACGGGTAGTATTTGATGGGGAGGTTTCAAAATGGAAATCAGTTTTGAGTGGGGTATCACAGGAATCAGTACTGGGACCTATATTATTCTTAATATATATATATCAACGATTTGGACGATGATATAACAAGCAAGGTGTTGAAATTTGCGGATGATTCAAAAGTGTTTTGAAGGATTAAACGTGATGGAGATAGCCAGCATTTATAAGATGTTCTTGACAGGTTGATCAAATGGTCTAAAAAGTGGCAAATGTTGTTCAATTTTGGGAAATGTAATTGCCTCCACATAGGACATGGGAACGAAGATGTACACTATGCAATGGGGGGTACTGTACTAATATAAAAGAAAAGGACTTAGGGTTAACCATTAGTGCTGATATGAAGGTTTCAGAGCAGTGCGGAATTGCAGCTTCAAAGGGAAACAAATCCTTGTATTAATTAGGCGAAATATAGCGTATAAGGAAAAAGAAATAATAATACGGCTGTACTAAACAATAGTTAGGCCTCATTTAGAATATTGTATACAAGCATGGAGGCCATATCGCAAGAAGGACATAGATATGTCAGAAAGAGTACAGAGGAGAGCGACTAATATGATACCAGAACTGAAGGATCTTAGTTACAAAATACGCCTAAAAGAATGTGGTTTAATAACACTAGAGACCAGGAAATTGAGAGGACATCAGTTAGACATGTTTAAAGTATTGAATGGTTATAAAAATATTGATAGAAATATGTTTTCTCAGTTAAGAAAGATAGAAGGACCAGAGGACATGAAGTTACATTAGTAAAGGAGCAGCGTAGATCAGATATAAGAAATTTCTTATTTTCACAAAGGACTATAAATAAATGGACCAGATTATCTGCTGATTGTGTGGGTGCTAGTAGCGGCGGTTATCGTGCCAGTTGATTTCTTAAATTTTTCTTCATAGAACATTAGGTGTTGGTATGAACATATGTATTACAAAAGAAAACATGGCATCAATGCCATTTGTCACCAGTCCGTCCTTTAAAAACTACTACTTTGTGTGTCTCAGTGGAATTCCCCTTCAAATTCTTGGAAACTATAACGACGTTTCGGTAGAAACGATTACGTCAGTTTCACGCCAGCGCAGATGTCCGCGGGTGTAAATTCGCTCGCCGTGAACGCGTATCATACAGTCTGGTTATTCTGATACCACTATCTTGTTTTAGGAAGATTGCGTAATTGCATCACGATGTTAAATAACCAATGCTGGCGGTAATCTTCTTGTTTTGAGACCGAACGCCGTTCCATGCTCAACAACGCCGCTATTTGTCTGGGGTGCGTCTTTGCTAGGTACATCACATTCCGTAAATTTGTTTTTGCATTCTAGACCTGAAACCTGTGACGCTTTTGGACGCCATTGCTACGGCTCCCGCCGAGATTGGGGATTCCCCAAGATCGCTTGGCAACATTATGCAAATGAATTTACGTCGTATTTTGATGATCACATGAACCAATGAAAGACTGATCTACGTCATAGCCAGTTTCGCGGGAGTTTTCCGAGCACGATAAGCGAGGTAGGTGGATTCTAACTTTGATGGTGTGAACAATCGTTTCAAAATATGGTATAATAGATTTCCATCCCATTAGTAGCCTGTTTTAGCCATTTTTAAATACATATGCCTTCATATGATATGCATTTTATGGTTGTGCATTGCCGTGGAAGCGTGCAATCGCCTGTGGAAAAGCAGGCCTGTCGCACGCTGTTTGGCGTTCAAAGTTGAAATGCGTAGTTTGTAGCCTGCGCGCGACCGGTTCAGCGGCACGTACGCCACGCTGGCGTTGCATAATTATGATGTACTGGCGCGCGCTGTGCAAATCATAACATTTTTGCTATGTGGGTTAAACTGTATGCGTTTCAAGCAATCGTGAAAATAATCATAGTTTTAAATTGATTTACAAATGTAGCATTGGGCCTGAGAATGTGAGCGTAGTCGTAGACTGCATCGATCCAACATTCGTACGCCATTTCGTACGATGCAAAATCCACGCAATCCAAACTGTTTGCACCTAAATCCTAACATGTTCTGTGCACAAAAGTAACTATTGATATGTAAGTGTTGCATGGTATTCATAATTTGTTTAAATAACTGAAAATATTACTTTTCTCATTTAAGGCCAGGCACGGCAGGCAAAAATGTATTATTGCATATATCTGGTATTTAAATGGAAACGTGATCGTGATTGGGCTACTTGTGCCACGTGGGCACTGACCTGCCACGTAATTGGCTGTTGTGAGGGATGGGCTAGGATCAATGGGTTTGACTCCATCTTGGAATCTTTGAAATTACCACCTACTGCAAGATTAAATCCAGTGCCATCAGCACTTTTGTAATTATGTCCATTTAATTTAACATTTATTATTGTCTAAAATAAGAAATAGTAATTAAAATGTTGCCATGATATTTTAATTATTGTAATACAACAGTACTCAATGCTAGCTTTTTAATAGTTGTCTTAATAATGTTTAGTGTAAGATTACTTACACAAAAACAAAGTCCAGTGACACCAATTTAATTATTTTATTTTTTGAATACACTCTTATGTTAATTAACACTAGTGGTACTGCATTAATTTGTATCACACACATACATTAATACAGTTTTCCTCTATTTCATGTTGAAAGATTCTGCTGCACCAACAGTGTCCTGTGAACATTGGTACACTTCACTTGCATTGCTGTGTGATGCATTGAACGGATTTTATCTACACTTGACCAACAGTGTCGTGTGAACATTGGTACACTTCACTTGCATTGCTGTATGATGCATTGAACGGATTCTATCTACACTCGGCCAACAATGTCCTGTGAACATTGCCACACTTCACTTGCATGGATATATGAAACAGTGAACCGATTATTAAATTCAAGCAATGCTGTTGTGTTTCTTCACAACAATGGTTGTGTCAGGGACACCTCAATGTTTACAAGCAGGTCAAATAATGGTCAACAGTTAATAGTTGAACTTTCATTTTGATCAACATACCATAATTATTAAGTAAAAATAAATTGGACATTAATAATATAGACAACATGGATAGAGGTAAATTTTTTTTACAAAATCATTAATGGTTCACACTTTAATATGCCATTTTATCCCCAAAATTATGGTCAATATGTATATGTGATCAATTACAATGATTTATAAAGTTACTAAGTCTATGTGTTACACTAAATAATTTAAGTAAGTAATTTGTCAACATAATTAAATCTGTGCTCATTCAAGGTCAGTTATCTAGGTCGTATCAAGGTCATATGCTATTATGGTCAAGATTAAACATTTAGTTACTTTTAATTTACTAGCACAACATACCATAATTATTAGTTTAAAATAAATTGCACATTCATACTTGCAATTAGGTCAAAAAGGTCATTTTTAAAACAAGTTACCTCACTATTGGTTCATGCTTTAATACGCTACTTTAAAAAGTGGATTTACTTTGTTAATATTAGAGATATTTCAAATTTTCAAAAAGGGTTGTAAACTACATAGCATACACTATCACATAGAAGTGTTTAAATGATTATATATCAATTTTGAATTTTTTTGTAATGTCCCTATCTTTGCGATTCACTTACGAAAAGCTAAGAGGCGCTTTTAAGCACGTGCGCTCGCGTCGCTCTGTCTGTTTACGTTCTCTCTCTGTTATATATAATATAAGTGTGTGCAACTGTTGCGGCAACCCCAAGCCAATCGCTCACCTTTTAACTTCAGAACTGCTCCGTCGCGACGCCAACACCGATTATGAAGATAACAAATAAGGCAGTGGCTACGCGTACGTGAGCCGTACGTTCTGACCTCTATTCGCAAATCACTACATCCTTGAATTTCGTCTTACCTCTGCGCGCGCAACACTAGTAACATCCTTCCGGTAGAGGCAACTTCCTTCCGGTTGCAAGGGCAGATTACCCGTGCGCGCGCACACTTGAGAACTTCCTTCTCATAATAATGCCTTCATGTTAGCGCCCACATTTTCAAATTTAGAATTTATTTGAATTGACGAAGTTATTTAATAAAACTGGGGGTATACATACACGTTTCATCTATCAGTGTAGTATACACTATAATTTATAGTCTCTATTTGCTGAATTACATCGTACGCTTCGTTAATGTCATCTATTCCGACTTTGTGGATACTCGATAAGTGTGCCGACTCGATAAATGAGAATGACGGGCGTTATACTTGCAAATTTGAGCCAGAATAGCCGAATTACCATCTATTTTGCACAAAATTACATGTATTCCATATACGTCTCTCGTAGTAATCTCATTCAGTTTATTAATTACTCTGTTAGTGTCGTTAATCTAGCAACAATTCTTGACGTTGTGTACCGAAACGAAGTGTACATAAAAATTATATTTCGTTATGCCTGCATATTCGAATTAGAATGGCACTCACACATCGGTTTTCTCATTGTAGTGACATTCACTACATTTATTAAAACACAACAATGTACATGTATAACTATTTTATTGAACATTCATATGATGGTAACAAACTCTTTTGTTAATTTTTTATTAACTGGCTCCGGGTCTTACTAAATTACCTCCTGGACTAACTAAGGTACTAACTAAACTACCTCCTGGTATAATTACTAAGCTGGCTGCTGGTCAAACTAAATTTGCTCTTGGTCTAAGTAAACTTTCTCCTGGAATAATATATCTAAACTACCTCCTGGCCTAATTAAACTACCCCCTGGCTTAACTAAGCTACCTCCTTGTCTAATTAAACTACCTCTTAGCCTAATTAAATTACCTCCTGCAAATTTGAACTAGAACGGCCGAATTACCATCTACTTTTCACGAACCAAAGTGTCCTGATTCGCTATATGAGAATTATCGTTATGCCTGCATATTAGAATGTCACTCACGTACAGGTTTTCTCATTGTAGTCACATTCACTATATTTATTAAAACACATCAATGTACATGTAAACAATTCAGACGACTGGGTTTTTGGGCACGACAGAGTTTATTGAATTGTCAATGTTTAAGCTCCCAGAGGGATACTCAACGTTCTGTAACATATAATCACATAATGTTACAACTGGATAGTTATCGTGTATATATCAACAATAACAAAGTAACAGCAATACATAATCAATCCCAATACATTCACGTCACCTTCTGCACTATGTAATTACACACCTATTATTATAGGACAATATTCGCATATGTATGTCAAACCTTTTAGAGACATAGTAATACACACCAGTGAATTCGAGATAGTACTTCGTATTACTACATTACCTAGCATCTGCCTATGCAGTTGCATTAGTTATATGACAATACTGAACTACCCAGTATATAGAACCGCCACGCCCTTATAATCCCCGTCTAAATTGGAAACATAACACCATTAATAAATTTAACGTTACGTATTATTCTAATGTATCATATAATAATAATAATCCAATACAATGCAATGATTAAACCCCCACTACAAATAACGCATACATATAACAAGACTAACTTACCAGGCCGTAGGTATAAACGAACTACTGGGCCCAGAGACTCTACAAGTGTGGGTGTGTCTCTGTCACTGGCCCAGGGCAAACTGCGCCTGATAAAATAGCTGACCGGTTTAGCTCGACTAGCAGGGTGTGGCCTCTAACCCCTAGTGGCCTCTGGTGAATTAACATATATATAGTACTAGAATATCCACCAGAGTTACATACATGTATAAGCATTTTATTTTTATTGAACATTCATAAGATGGTACCATTTTATTTTTATTGAACATTCATAAGATGGTAGCAAACTCTTTTGTGAAAGAGTTGAGGCTCTGAAAAGAGCCGTTTGTTTTTGGTGTTCGATCTGAAAGAGGCAGCCATTTTCACATTTCTTCTTTTGAAGTGCAGCTGCAGTATGAGTCTCCTGTTATAAAGTGTAAAACAGTAGAAACTACATTAAATATTAACATTTCTTCTTTTGAAGTGCAGCTGTAGTATGAGAGTCTCCTGTTATAAAGTGTACAACAGTAAAAAGTACATTACATATTTACATTTCGTCTTTTGAAATGCAGCTGTAGTGTGAGTGTCCTGTTGTAAACTGTAAAACAGTAAAACGTACATTAAATATTCACATTTCTTCTTTTGAAGTGCAGCTGTAGTATGAGAGTCTCCTGCTGTAAAGTGTAAAACAGTAAAACATACATTAAATATTCACATTTCTTATTTTGAAGTGCAGCTGTAGTGTGAGTCTCCTGTTGTAAAGTCTTAAACAGTAAAACATACATTAAATATAACTAACTAAACTACCTCCTGGTAAAACTAAGTAAAGTTGCTCCTGGTCTACGTAAACTTGCTCCTGGTCTAAGTACACTTACTCCTCGTCTAAGTAAACTTGCTCCTGGTCTAACTAAACTACCTGTTGGCGTAACTAAACTGGCTTCTGGTGTAATTAAAGTACCTCCTGGCATAACTAAAATTGCTATTGGTCTGACTAAACTTGCTGCTTGTCTTACTACACTCACTGCTGGTCTAACGATGATAACTCCTGGCCTAGCTATATTCGGTGCTGGCATAATTACACTAGCTGTTGGTGTAATTACACTCGTTGCTGGTGTAATTACATTCATTGCTGGTGTAATTACACTCGCTGCTGGTGTAATTATAGTCACTGCTGGTGTGATCGTACTAGTCGCCTGTGTAATTATACTCACAGATGAGTTGACTACATGCACCAGAGGTTTGACTATATTAATCACTGGTTTGACTACACTTGTCACTGATTTAATTAAATGTACCTTATTGGGTTTTTTGTGTGACCGGGCTATTGCCAACTTTTTAAGTTTCTGTGCCAAAATCAGAGCATTTTCCGAAGCTACCTCACTTATAGTCAGACCCCGTTTTTTGTGCAAAGATCTTTTCCTCCCACCCCATCTTTCTCTAGCATTATGTGGAATTTTGACCTGAGGCTGGTAGGGGTCACCCATGTTAAATGCTGGAAATTTCAACTCGTAATCACTATTTTTGTTAGAGTTAGGGCCTCCCTTCCTTCTGAAACCTGCCTTATGAGGATGTCTTTTAGGTAGTCTACCAGGGAAGAAAGTTGGAGCTGCTGGTTTTGCTGGATCATGAAGGAGTTTAAGTAAATCACCCCTTTTAGCATGTTGTTCCTCTAATTTAGTTGCCTGGTGGGATATTTGCAATAATGACTGGATACAACCAAAAACATTACCTCGACCTTGTATATTATTCCTAGTGGGGAAGAGCGTAGTCAAACCAGAAGGTATTTTTGGTACAGTAGCAAAATACAATTCCAACAATTTTAAGCAGTCAAAACAGTTATGTGTAGTTGTCAGCACTGCATACAAATGTTTACAAAAATATGGCTGTCCTGTATGAACAAAACCTAAACATGTGCAAATATTAAGAAATATATTAACAACATAAGCCCCCTCATCTAGTGCCGGAACAGGCAGGTACTGAGCTACAACATCATGGAATGTCTTAGCTGCCTGTGTGTTCAACTGTGTAAGCAAATTTTGACTAGCTGCATTTAGGGAATAATCATGATCATTTCCAGATTGCTTTTGGTCTTCTGAAGTAACAAACACCCACCCATGTTGTTCCCAATTTTGAATCAGATTGACTTTTCCTGCTTGAACCAGATCTATGCCTTTCATAATACACTTCAATAATTTACCCTTGGATGTGTTCACCTGATTTTGAAATTTAGCTAAATTAGTAGCGCCACGCACTGTGTCATGTGCATGTCTGGGAAGTGTTCTATCAATCAATGTTCGTACTTGCAAAGCCAGAGATTTATTCAAATAATTTGCATTTTCCCCTTGTACAATCAACCTGAACTGATTTTCCGTTATATTATTAGTCAACAAAAGTGGATTTCGCCTATCTTGTTCCGGCACCAAGAATGCTGTCTCGGCAGTAAACGTTGTTTTCCATGCACATTGAAACCAATATGTATTAAGGTAATGTGCAAAGCTGTTCTTTGTTTGTACGCTAACAATATAGTGTGGAATACCATGATTTAGAAAGTTGAAAAATGAGTGCTCCATGCTGGTGCGCACACTTTCATGCCAACTACGCATAATACCTTTCAAAGCAGTTAAAATCGGGTTGATGACTATTTTTAGATCTGGATAAGTCATAATCTTTTCTTTTAAAGCCTTCAGAGCATGAAAATTGCATAGATCAGAATTCAATGATAAGTCACCACATGCTGTTTTGATGTCCCATGCCTTGTCATGTTGCACCACTGGTTGGAATGATGACCCATTTTGTAAAGTGCATGGCCTAAGATGAAAAAAACCATTGTTGTCATCATATATGTACAAATGTTGTTCATGCATACAGTTTCTGTTAAGACAAGGCATGTTGGCCATAGTAATTTCTAAATGCATTCTATGTACTTCTGAAATTTCACAGTTACTAATAGCTGCCATACCAATCCTGCCCCTATTTGCCGAGTCACAGTAAGTTAAAATACTGGTTTTGAAACGAGCTGCGTTTAGATCATGTTTGATGTCATATCCACAAATCATACCAAATTCCTCCAAACAATTTAGATTTTCACAATTCCCAAGAACTATGTGATAATTTCTGTTTATTGTATCATCACCTCGCTGAAGCATTAGTACAGATTCCAAATTTTTCTCCAAAATTATCTCAGCATTCCTCCAGTCAGAAATTGTGAGTTTGTCCTTAATACTGGACAGACCCTTTCCTAAGTAATGTCGGTCAATCAAACGACACCTATTTGAAATTTGACGTAAATTTTTAGACTTTATGGATATGTCAGAGTCACCATGCGTAAGTTTACTAGTGGAATTTTCTGCAATATAAATCTGAGTAGGTGCTGTTTTTCCAGTCATTCGAGCCCGATCAATTTTGTCTTTCATAGTTTGGGACATACTGGAGCTGGATCCTGCCTGTAGACGGGGGGTAGCGGTGTCCTGGAGGCCTTGGCTCGCGCCTTGGCCTCCATCCGCCGGCGATGGTCTGCACGAGTGCGGGACAGCTCCGCAGCTACCATGTCTACCTCCCTGCAATGACAACTTAGTTTAGAAGATGTATAATTCCTAAGCAGCCCCTGTATAGAATTTAAAGATATAACAAACTGAGACAATACCACATTTGTTTTATCATTTCTTTGTTCCAAAACAAAAGGGATGGTTGATATATCTAACAGATCTAAAACTGCTTACAGATCAATTTTCAATTAGTGCTGTACAGTGAAACCTGCCTTAGCGGACACCTATCCATAATGAAAACCTGTCTATGATGGACACTTTTGAAAGTCTTTATTTTATTCTATTTCCTATTTTAGGTACCATTAAGAATGCGATAATTTCTAAAAGTTGGAGAAGCTATATAGAAAGTCATAGTGCTATGTTAGTTTCAGCTATAGAAAGATAACAATTCTTATTCATCTTATACTTACATGAGCTGGCCTCGTCTGTCAGATGACAGCATCTGTTGAATGCGGCTGGCTGTCGTCGTGTGCAACAGGGTGTTGCCCTCCAGCGATGGGTATAAACCGTCAACTCTGAAGTGTCTGGGTTGGGTAAGGGTGCAATCCCAATCCCAGAAACACACACCAGGGATCTGGGCAGTCACCTGGTGCAGCCGCTCGTTCCACAGAAGGCCAGTCTCATACAGGTCATCACTGAACAAAAGAAGGAAAATTAGTATCTATATTTCAGTGGCACCGAACAATCTAAATAAGGAATTTTACTCTTTCAACAGTGGTTGCAATATCATTATATTTCACAGGCACTTATTCTCATAGTTATTTACAGTAATGGAGTACAATTATATTATACAGACAAATGAAATAAATCAGATTCCAATCGAATACATTAATACAGATTAGTGTACATTTTTGTTATACTAAAAGGTTGTAGCATTCCATATTAACGGTACTCGCTCATCATATTGGGGGAGTACTGCAGACACAACAAGAGGCACTCCCGGGTACATCTCCTGTGTGTCTACAATCAGTCGCCGGTGCTGATCAAGAGTCTTGCCCAGTTGGCGGATGTCGTTGCATATGGACTGCAGATTGTTTGTCCCGACATGCAGAAGTACTGCATCAACACCCCGAGGGTCTGTCTCAGCAAGTACTGAAAGTATATGTGAAGACAGCTATTTATTATAAGTGTTGCAAGTTATGAGAAGGACATTCATTGTGAATTGATTATACAATTATATACATTCACTGTAATGCTTCTTTATTTACAATCACGTTTAGGTCTCTTGAGCAGTATGGACACAATAGTATGAAAAAAAAAATCAGTCGTAAAAAATAAATATATAAATAATGTTTTGTGTTCACTGAAAAGCTTCTAAACTGTTTGACTGAACAATCAGATCTAAGCAGAAACAAATCTTACCTTTGCGAATGTCGGTGACACGACCACCACGTCTGCAGTGGAGATCAAACTCAACATCAGCGACTCTCTGTGGCAGGTACTTGAAGATCGAATCTGAGTAGACTGCCACAAAGTAGGCCATGTTGAAGAGCTGAAAGTAGTAGATGCATAACTAAGTTTATAAATGAAGTAATGTAAACCTTTATTTACTACTTCTTGTTTGAATCAAGTTGTCAAGGCAATCCAAACACTCACAGCGAGCAAGCCAAAAACAAGTGTCTCATTTCAAAGAATAAAGATATTTGTGACAGACCAATTAGAAACACAGATTTATACAGACAATGAGAACCAGAAAGTTAGTCGATATCAAGATATTTATAGCCAGAACTAACAAAAGTGACCAAGATATACTACAACATGACCTTAGTATACTAGAACAATGGAGTGACAAACGGTTATTAAAATTCCGTCCAGACAAACGTAAGCATATGGAAATGGGGAAAAACAATATAAGTGAAAATTAATATTACATGATAACCAATAATGTCAAACAACCACTAATCATCACAGAAAAGCAAAGAGACCTAGGTGATTTTTATTCTAAACTACCATTTGATGATCAATTAAATCAAGTCATTAATAAAGCAACCAAAATTACAAAAATAATCAGAAGAACTTTCCAATTCCTTTACATTCACATCTCCGGACCACTGTACAAAACTGTGGTTAGATCCCAACTAGACTATGTCATAGCAGTATGGTATCCATACAAGAGGAAACATAAAATTGCAATAGGAAATGTTCAAAGGAGAGCCACTAAAGAATTACCCGTCATGAGGGACCTATCTTATATAGAAAGACTTCAATTATTAAAACTACCAACACTTGCATACAGAAGGCTACGTGGAGACATGATAGAAGTTTATAAAATGCGATACTGAATCCGCTCCTAATCTCCAGAAATGGGATGATGTATCAATTAGAACAGGAAATAGAGGACATTCCATTAAATTATTTACCCAAAGACCAAATCAAAATCTAAGAAAAAATGCATTCCCTCTTCGAGTCACAGAACAATGGAATAATCTATCCGAATCAGTTATCCAAGCTATCAATTAACTCATTCAAAAACAGTCTTGGCAAATTTTGGTCTACCCAAGCAATATTATACGATTTTAAACCAGCTTTAACTTTTATTACTGAAACAGGAAACAACATGTTAAAAGTAGATAATGAAGAAGATCTGATCACGGAGGAACATAATGGATCCTGCGATCAGAACCATCATAAGGTAAGACAAGCAAGGTAAGGTATTACTAACCAAATAAAATACTCACAATAAGTAAGATGATCGAATCAAGTTGTCAAGACAATCCAAATATTCACAGCGAGCAAGCCAAAAACAAGTGTCTCATTCCAAGGAATAAAGAGATTTGTGACAGACCCATTAGAAACACAGATTTAAGTACACAATGAGAACCAGAAAGTTAGCAGACACCCACTTTATGGAACTACCAATGGATGGCCTTGTAGTAAGGTTACCACTTAACCTTTCCAGAGAAAAACCAATCAGTTGCAAGTGATCACTGTCAAGGTTCTTTGATTTAAGTATATTTTGCTAAATCTAAGAATGTAACACCAATAGCCATAAAATGTGACTGGTCAAGGATGATCAATTTGAATGAACAGGAAGCACTGTATAATAAAAAGTGGTCCATGGGCAACTGTTGTGCAATATAAGCAGATAACTTATGGGCAGCAGAAGCCAATTTGTCAGCAGAAGTCCTCCCAAGCTTATTCACCTCCCCAGCCAGAGGGGGCAGGGTGGTACTGAATAACAAAGGCTTGTTTTGCATAATCCATGGCACTGCTGTTAGCTACAGTTGTCCACTGGCATCTGTCCCCAACATCAGTGCCATGGATTATGCAAAATATGCAGATAAGGCAAGTGGGGTATCAGGCTGAGATCAGCAGGGATGCACTGAACAAAGGCCAGAAGCTTGAATTGGGATTGGAGTAATTCAAGGTTTTCTATTATTTCAAAGCCCTGTGGCTGGCCAACACAGCATTAGAGATCTAGCTGTTAATTCCTTTCTGAATCCATTTAGCACACTAAAAGTATTGCAATTATATTTTATTTCCTCATTTCTAGATGTTTGAGCTATTCCCTTTTCTGAATGCAGTAAAGCACAATACAAACATTTATATAAATATATATACCAGATTCAAATAAATTAGATTTAATTTTTTTAAATAATTTTGTTTTATAGTTATACAAATTCCTGAGTTTTTTCAACCATGATCACTGTTGTATAAAAACAATGGTATGTAACCAGGGCCTATCTAGATGGCTAGCTCAGTAGGTGACAACAGATGGATAATATCAACTTACAGGTGTGCTTGATCCATGTTGTACTCAAAAGCAATAGTACTTCAATCCACTTAGTCTTACCCTCGGGTGTGAATCTACATTAACAATAAAACAAACAAACAACAACACACCTTTCACGGTTTTGAGAAAAAGAGAGAAGAATGTTGTGTTCAGCATTATTGCAGCTACATTTTGATGCTATGTAAGATATGACGCAGCGATCAAAAATAAACTGCAGACAGCTTGAAACACTGGTAAGATAATTAGGTATCTCTTTAAATATGATTGTAGGTGCCGTATAAATTTCAGTGATTTTTAGAAGTCAAATTATCTAGATATATGGTTGCATGTCCTAAGTTCGTCATCGTCCAATTCAGTGTCTCCTTGATATTGTGTCATATTTTTTCTTGTTTGAATGCTTCTGTGAAACTTTATATTGCACTAGCTGGCAGCTCCTATTGGTAGTTAACTTGGTTGGTATGTTAAAATTATATGTACAGGTTTCTGGTTTGAGAAAACTAACACGATACCGCACTGTCAGGGAATTTTTTGATGTACGGACTTGGGACACTCTGATATAAATGGAAGAGTCAACTATCTAGTTCTTAATGTTTTCAATAATTCAGTACATTTATTTTATATGTTCTTATACATTGTCTCTTGTAATTAGTTATCTATTCATGTATTATTATATTTTGTTTTATAGGTCTGCTATGCCAATGGAAATAAGAGGATTGCACTTTTGTAATTTTTTAGTCCTCCTATTTGATCAATTATGGCATAGAAGTCAGTGTACACTGTGATGTTGTAAATAAAATACTAATGCTTACTTAAATGCTATTGACAGTGCTTTCCTTAATTAGCCCGATCACTGCTGTATACAAAGACGATATATTGCCCACGGGTGTGTATGTACAATTACAGGAACATAATTAAAACAACAAGATTACTGCATGTGTTTTGACAGCAAACCAAGTTGAAACTTATTTTGAAGTTCGAAATCATCTTCGTTTACCGAACACGTAAACAACACTTACAAAGTCGTTAAGAAAGACCGCGACATCTAGCTTAAAATTACATTTACATACTATAGCAATAGTAGACTGGCGTATACAACTAGCCTCAATTTATAAAGGAACTGTGGTCAAATGATCTGGCTTTGCTTTGATCATAAACTCAAAATCTCAGTCGAGTTTAGTCCACTAGAATTCACTCCAATGCTCACACTTCGAAAAAAAAAGATTTTTTAATAATTCACTGCCATTAGTTTCAACATGTGGCGAAATCATTTACTGATTGCTTGTATAAAGAAATAGTGAAAAGGAAATGATTGTCATTATAACCGTTAAAAATAAAATTCGTTATATTTTTATTTTTTAAATGCTCTTAGATTCACATTAAAAGTGGGGACGCACACACGAAGAATAAACACAATGACACTTTCTGCCGCTTTTCCGGTGCGCCATGCGTGCGCACATTAAAAGTTAATTCCGCTTCCCATTCACTTATTTCCGCTTCCGAAAGGTAAGACGAAATTCAAGGATGTGCGCCTTTGCCCTCTATTCTAAAAGTACGGCACTCATTCTGCGCATGCGCATGCTATTATTTCCGGTTACGTGAGTTGTATTTTTAGTATCACTTATCTAAAGGTACAGCAGTCGATATGCGCATGCGCATGATTTTCATAAGCGAGCCGTATCTTTAGCGCTCGGTTCTAGAAGTACGGCAGTTAAATTGCCGTATCTTTAGCACTCGTTTCTAAAAGTACGTGAGTTTTTCTGCGCGTACATGTTGATGTATAGTGTAACTAAGCTGTATCTTAGACTTAGCCCTCGGGTCTAAAAGTATGGCACTCATACTGCCGTATCTTTAGCACTCGGTTCTAAAAGTACGGGAGTTTTTTACGCGTGCACTTTGATGTAGTTCTGTACATACGCTGTATCTTAGCACTCGTTTCTAAAAGTACGTAAGCTTTTCTGCATGTACATGTTGATGTACAGGCATAAGCTGTATCTTTAGCACTCGGTTCTAAAAGTACGGGAGTTATTTCCCGCGTTCATTTTGATGTAGTTCTGTACTTACGCTGTATCTTAGCCCTCGGTTCTAAAAGTATAGACGTAAGCCGTATCTGAGCCCTCGCACGTACTTCTGACAGTTTGGACAATATATATATAGTGTGCATATATTCGTGAATATATAATTAATTTATGTACTGGTATAACATAATTGATTAAACGCAAAACAGTAATGTTGTAAAACATCAGAGTAGTTTTATTAACTATAAACACATGGAAATTATACAGTATCATATGAAATATCAGTTGATTGGCCTACTTAGCCTACTGGCAGCTGCCGTATACATATAAATTAATACAAAAGACTGCCTAATACAAAAACATGCTAATAAGACTGACTTGCCTGAATACAAATTACACCACCACATTATAAACATGTAAATGATACAGTATTAAACATTAGTATATAGGCCTACTGACAGCTGCCTTAAACATCATTAATACAGTCGACTGCTTAATAAAAAAATGTGTACATAGAACATGCTAATGTGATTGACTTGCGTAAATTACTAATAAATAAATTGCACCATATTATCGTAAAATTTTCATAACATATCACATCTTCTCTAGACTATTGCACGAAACTCGCTATATGTAAAACATTTTTACACAACTCTGAAAATGTAAAACATATATACATGGAACTCACTAAATGTAAAACATATATACGTGGAACTCAGCAAATGTAAAACATTTGTACACAAAACTCAGCAAATGTAAAACATATATACGCGGAACTCACTACAGGTAAAACATATAAACGTGGAAGTCATTAATTTTGTTGTGACTGCAGAGATGCATATGCATTTATATAAACTGTGCAATGTTCTTAAAAAAACAGCCTTGTCTTCCCCTGCAGCATACTCTCAAGATGTACTCCACATATTTCAGAACAATTACGTTGAAATTCAGTATCTGACATTGTCTGTGATACACTGTCTGTCCACAAGTCTACCTGATGTCGATGATGCCCTTCTCGTCGATGGATGGGTCCAGCTCCTTGTAGGCCGAAGTTGTGCTGCTTCGTCCATCACATTGTGACGTCGCCAGCTGAATGTTGGGCGAAGTCACTTCCCTCATGTGGATGTTGAACGTCGAGTGGTGCATGAAAGGCATGTCCATGTGTCGACACAGCTTGACGAGGTCACTGTGTCCCACACCCATATCCATCGTGGCAGACACGAGGGACCGCACCATCACAAATGGAGCCGAACTCAACTTCGCGCCTCCCAGTCGATCAGATGAGTACGTCTTGTTCAACACCTCGCCATAAGACATGCTTAGCACGTATGTCTCCAGCACACAAACGACCCCAAGAGTGCAGTCGACAGTCCGGACAGCAAGCGTGCAGCTGCTGCATGCACTACACAACAGCCCTCTCACTAGCTCAATGAGGATGCTGGACCGCATGCAGATGGTCGACATCGCCATCTTCCAAAGTTTTGGTATCACTCAGCAGGCATTTGTAGGGAAACTTCTTCTTGGTCGCTGAAGTTTGCGTGTCACCTATCACTTGTAATGTTGATGGTTGTTGATCATCCTCACCATGAATGGATAATTGTAACAAAACAAATGCAATGTTTTACAGTGTACTGTAATTATTAAATAAATGGAGAAACAAATTCCTGTGATTAATAAATGCTGTTACCAATAACAATACTGTATATGTACGTATGTATGTGTGATCTCCACCATACATAGATAAGTTATAACTAAAGCAATAACATCATGACATGAACTGATAAAAAAGTATTTGCACTGTCCATTTCATAGTGTCTAAATTATTAGTTGCCAATAACAATAGATGAATCTGTGTATCTATGACCATGTACAATCAGGGCTTGGTTAAGTGCTTCTTTATAACTGTTGTAGTCTTCATCATTTCCAGTACATCTACACGACTTCCACATCGTTTGTTTATACTTAATTTTTCTAATGGCTTCTTTCGGTAAGTGTTTCTTTTTGGACCGTTTCCCTTGTTTTTGAAGGGTACAAATTTATCGACTATGCATTTAATTTCATTCTTTAATATATTCCAGCATTCTGTTGGTGTCTTATTTTTCATTGTGTTATTCCAGTCTATCTTTGCTAAATATTTCCTCATGTCCTTATACCTTCCTTTGTGGAAATGTCTCCTATACTGCTTTTTACTATTTCTTCCTTATTTTACATTGATGGTAAAATGTATCTGGTTGTGATCACTACTCCCCAGTGGCTCACATATCTTGACATTGTCAACTAATTCATTATGTGAGGACAAAACTATGTCCAACACATTCTCACCTCTGGTTGGTTTTAGCACATGTTGAGAAAGAAAAGTATCTTGAACTAAAACTAAAAACTTGTGGTCCTCCCTCGCCATACTCTGTAGAGATTTCCATTGTATATGCCCGTGGTTAAAATCCCCCATAATAATACAGTCATGTTTGATTACTTCCCTTATAGCGTTTTGTATTTTTTCATTCTCTTCTATGCTTATGTTTGGACTTCGATAAACTAACCCAACTGTTAACGTTAAGTTTCCTGTAACTATGTTACACCAAACAACTTCTTCGCAATCTGCTTCTCTTTCTAATTTTATTTCATAAGCTTGGATAGATTCTTTAATATATAAAATAAATAACTCCACCTCCCTTTCTTTCTATTCTATCTTTCCTAAACATTACATATCCTGTCAGTCCCAATTCGGCATCTGATATATCGGTGGTGGTCCAGGATTCGGTTATACCTATTATGTGAGGGTCACTATCTTCTACCATAATGTTTAGTTCATTTCTTTTGTTTACTATACTCCTTGCATTTAAACAAACACATTTATATCCAGCTTCAGAAGAGTTTTCCAGACTGTTCTTTGCTGATTTGTTTGTGCTGTCTTTATCTATGCCTCCAGTTTCAGGCTTTTCTGTGAGTCCACCCTGCGAATCTAGTTTAAATAGATGCAACCTGTCCCACTGTCAACAGATCGCAGCAGGTTCTCTGAGAAAACTGCTGACCCCTTTCCACTAAGGTGGAGGCCATCTCTCATGTACATATCTTCCCTCCCAGCAAAGTATCCCCATAAATCTATGAATCCCACCCCCTCTTCTTCACAAGTGCGTTGATCGCCATCCTCTTGCAGTTTATATACGTTGCCCCCCTTCCTCCCATTACTGGCAAAATTCCTGACAGAATAATCTGTTCAACTCTTGTCGTCTTTAGCTTCCTCACTAACTGTCTATACTTCTGTACTAACCCTGTCTGCATTATTTGTTCCTACATGTACTAGTATAGACCCTCCCTTGCCATGTCCCAATATCTTCTCTGCCCTGTCAGTCACATGTTCTATCCTAGCCCCCGATAGACAAACAACGGCGTCCTTCCCCTCGCTCAGTGTCTTGTCCGTCTTTCTCATAATGGAGTCGCCCATAAACACCCTCTTTTTCCTCATTGCCCCCTCAATCACTGCCTTAGAGTAGCTCCTTCTTCGGTTTGCATCTGTCTGGATGTTGTCTTTTCCCCCTGTCATCTTCTCTTCCGATCCATTCGTTCCTGTCGCTTTTTCTCTTGCCACCTTTCCTCCTGTCATCGTCCCTTTTATCGACTTCTCTTCTATCACATTTGCTCTCACTTCCTTTCGTCCCTTCATCTTTCCTCCCATCTCATTTTCTTCTCTCCTCTCCCGTCCCATCTTCCCTCCCTCCTTCTCTACAGTCACTTTCTCCCCTGTCACCTTCACGCTTGTCACGTTTTCTGTCGTCGATTTTCCAATTTCTTCCCCTCCAATCACCTTCCTCAGTTTTCTTGCCACTGCTATTCTCCTTCAGTCTTTCAGTATTCTCACCTCTCTCCCTGTCGTCTCTCTCCATTCGACCTGTCTCCTTGCTAATTCCCGTCTCCATCCCCTTCACAATATGAGTGCAGTATTGGACCTGCAGTGACGTCAGAACGACCGCTAGGTGTCACAACAAACTGTGCAGAAAATGTACAGAAAAGCGCGACCACAAAGGGCCTTCAAAAGCGTGACGGAGGGGGTTAAAAATTATCAGGACACTAGTTTTAGATTAAATTCCATTCAGATAGGGAATAAAAAAAGGTTCAATTCGCTTAGTCTTTAAGGTTGTGTGTTGATTGTAATGAACCCTCTCTTGTTGTTTCAGAGCATCTCGGGGAGCACGTGATTTAACAAGATTGCCACCCAGAGAATTAACTCTAGGTGGCAGGTGGACAAGGAAGCCCTTTGGCTTATCAAGAGTCCGACCCTTTTATATATGTGTATCCCGCCCTTCTGAGGTATGTGTCGATTTAATTTTTAAACATATTCACGCTACTAGCACCCACACAATCAGCAAATAATCTGTTCCATTCATTTACAGTCCTTTGTGAAAATGAGAACTTTTTTTATATCTAATCTACACTGCTCCTTTGCTAATGTAACTTCATGTCCTCTAGTCCTTCTATCTTTCTTAACCGAGAAAAAAATATTTCTATCAATATTTTCATAACAATTCATTATTTTAAACACTTCTATCTGATCTCCTCTTAATCTCCTGGTCTCTAGTGTTGTTAAGCCGCATTTTAGGCGTATTTCGTAACTAAGATCCCTCAGTTTTTGTATCATTTTAGTTGCTCTCCTCTGCATTCTTGCTAGCATATCTATGTCCTTCCTGCGATATGGCCTCCACGCTTGAATACAATATTCTAAATGAGGCCCAACTATTGTTTTGTACAGCGGTATTATTGATTACTTCCCTTATAGCGTTTTGTATTTTTTTCATTCTCTTCTATGGTTATGTTTGGACTTCGATAAACTAACCCAACTGTTAACGTTAAGTTTTCTGTAACTATGTTACACCAAACAGCTTCTTCGCAATCCGATTCTCTTTCTAATTTTATTTCATATGCCTGGATAGATTCTTTAATATATAAAATAACTCAAGGGAGGGTCTATACTGGTACATGTAGGAACAAATAATGCAGACAGGGAGGGAACAACTGGGATAGTACAGAAGTATAGACAGTTAGTGAGGAAGCTAAAGACGACAAGAGTTGAACAGATTATTCTGTCAGGAATTTTGCAAGTAATGGGACGAAGGGGTGCAACGTATAGAAACTGCAAGAGGATGGCGATCAACGCACTAGTGAAGAAGAGGGGGTGGGATTCATATATTTATGGGGATACTTTGCTGGGAAGGAAGATATGTACATGAGAGATGGCCTCCATCTTAGTGGAAAGGGGTCAGCAGTTTTCTCAGAGAACCTGCTGCAATCTGTTGACAGTGGGACAGGTTGCATCTATTTAAACTAGATTCGCAGGGGGGACTCACAGAAAAGCCTGAAACTGGAGGCATAGATAAAGACAGCACAAATAAATCAGCAAAGAACGGTCTGGAAAACTCTTCTGAAGCTGGATATAAATGTGTTTAAATGCAAGGAGTATAGTAAACAAAAGAAATGAACTAAACATTATGGTAGAAGATAGTGACCCTCACATAATAGGTATAACCGAATCCTGGACCACCACCGATATATCAGATGCCGAATTGGGACTGACAGGATATGTAATGTTTAGGAAAGATAGAATAGGAAGAAAGGGAGGTGGAGTTATTTTATATATTAAAGAATCTATCCAAGCTTATGAAATAAAATTAGAAAGAGAAGCAGATTGCGAAGAAGTTGTTTGGTGTAACATAGTTACAGGAAACTTAACGTTAACAGTTGGGTTAGTTTATCGAAGTCCAAACATAAGCATAGAAGAGAATGAAAAAATACAAAACGCCATAAGGGAAGTAATCAAACATGACTGTATTATTATGGGGGATTTTAACCACGGGCATATACAATGGAAATCTCTACAGAGTATGGCGAGTGAGGACCACAAGTTTTTAGTTTTAGTTCAAGATACTTTTCTTTCTCAACATGTGCTAAAACCAACCAGGGGTGAGAATGTGTTAGACATAGTTTTGTCCTCACAGAATGAATTAGTTGACAATGTCAAGATATGTGAGCCACTGGGGAGTAGTGATCACAACCAGATACATTTTACCATCAATGTAAAATAAGGAAGGAATAGTAAAAAGCAGTATAGGAGACATTTCCACAAAGGAAGGTATAAGGACACGAGGAAATATTTAGCAAAGATAGACTGGAATAACACACTGAAAAATAAGACACCAACAGAATGCTGGAATATATTAAAGAATGAAATTAAGTGCATAGTCGATAAATTTGTACCCTTCAAAAACAAGGGAAACGGTCCAAAAAGAAACACTTACCGAAAGAAGCCATTACAAAAAAATAAGTATAAACAAACGATGTGGAAGTCGTGTAGATGTACTGGAAATGATGAAGACTACAACAGTTATAAAGAAGCACTTAACCAAGCTAGAGCTGAAATTAGAAATTCAAAGAGTAGCTATGAACAACAATTAGCTAGTAATATAAAACATGGCAGCAAGGGTTTTATGCGTATGTTCGAAGCAAACAAAAAGTTCAAGATAAGGTCGGTCTTCTAGAAGATAGTGCTAGAAATATAATATCAGAGGGATTCTTAATGGCAGAAGACCTGAATGAGTACTTTAGTTCAGTGTTTATCAGAGAAGATATTAGTTCACTGCCAGTACCAGAGGCTAAGTTCAAGGGAGCAGATTCAGACTATTTAGGACAATTAATTATAACCCCGGAAATGGTAGCTAAGAAAATATGGGCTATGAAGGATAATAAATCATCTGGAGTGGATGGGATTCCGCCCAAACTACTATTGGAAATTGTAGAGCAAATTAGCGTACCGCTTGCAACAGTTTTCAATGTGTCATTAGAAGAGGGAGTGGTTCCTTTACAATGGAAAGAGGCAAACATTATACCGTTATTTAAAAAGGTTCGAGAAACAAGTCAGAGAACTATAGACCAGTGAATTTAACATCAGTGATTTGCAAATTATTAGAAAGACTAATTAAAGATCACATGGTGGATTTTCTTGTTAAACATAACTTGATAAACCCATCTCAACATGGGTTTCTCAAATAAAGGTTATGCTTAACAAATAGGTAATGTTTTTTTGAAGATATCACTAAATGGGTAGATGAGGGATCGCCAGTAGATATCATCTACTTAGATTTTCAAAAAGCTTTCGACAAAGTACCACATCAAAGATTACTGCTTAAACTAAAGGCCCATGGCATAGGAAATGGTATAATAAACTGGATAGAAAAATGGTTGATTGACAGAAGACAACGTTTAGTAGTTGATGGGCAGGCTTCAAATTGGAAATCGGTATTGAGTGGGGTACCACATGGATCAGTACTAGGACCTATATTATTCTTAATATATATCAACAATTTGGATGATGAAATAACAAGCAAGGTGTTGAAATTTGCGGATGAGTGTTTAGAATGATTAAAAGTGATGGAGATAAACAACATTTACAAGATGATCTTAACAAGTTGATCAAATGGTCTGAAAAGTGGCAATTGCTGTTCAATTTTGAGAAATGTAAATGCCTCCACGCAGGACATGGGAACAAAGATGTAGAATATACAATGGGGGGTACTGTACTAAGTACTTCTGTAAAAGAAAAGAACTTAGGGTTAACCATTAGTGCTGATATGAAGGTTTCAGAGCAGTGCGGAATTGTAGCTTCAAAGGGAAATCAAATCCTTGGATTAATTATGCGAAACATAACGTATAAGGAAAAAGAGCTAATAATACCGCTGTTCAAAACAATAGTTAGGCCTCATTTAGAATATTGTATTCAAGCGAGGAGGCCATATCGCAGGAAGGACATAGATATGCTAGAAAGAGTACAGAGGAGAGCAACTAAAATGATACCAAAACTGAGGGATCTTAGTTACGAAATACGCCTAAAAATGCGGCTTAACAACACTAGAGACCAGGAGATTGAGAGGAGATCAGATAGAAGTGTTTAAAATAATTAATGGTTATGAAAATATAAATATAAATATTTTTTTCTCGGTTAAGAAAGATAGAAGGACTAGAGGACATGAAGTTACATTAGCAAAAGAGCAGTGTAGATTAGATATAAAAAGTTATCATTTTCACAAAGGACTGTAAATAAATGGAACAGATTATCTGCTGACTGTGTGGGTGCTAATAGCGTATGTTTAAAAATAAAATCGACACATACCTCAGAAGGGCGGGTTACACATAGATAAAAGGGTCGGACTCTCGATAAGCCAAAGGGATTCCTTGTCCACCTGCCACCTAGAGTTAATTCTCTGAGTGGCAATCTTGTAAAATCTTGTTAAATATCAACTAACGTCCAAGATACAAGCTAAACTGGAAACGTAACTTCAGGTGACAGGATCACGCTCAAGTCGTTTAAAAGGACGTAGTCTGTTCCTTGTTTTGGTGTATTAATTAATATAATGTTCTTAAGACTATATTAACTATGATGAAGGTATACTGCCTGCCAAATTGTGTTTAGTAAGACCATAATAACGGTCGCAATTTGAAGGCGCAACCACGGGTGCATGTTCATATAGTAAACAACACATCCCGGTTCAAAACAAGCTTTATTGGCAATACGGCCGAGTCGGGCTGAGTTCATTGCTATGTCATCTGATGTTCAACGATGCTCACGTACTTTCCCATGGGCAACACAGCAGACTTCCAGTTATAAATTACTAATTCCGGGTAGACGAACAGACTACGTTCCTTTATAAATGTCGGGATCGAAGCGAAAAGAATGGTTGTTCGTAGGATAGGCCACACATCAGTAGCATTCCCAGTACGCATCTCCCTGCTGAAGCAACAGAGCTGTCCGATCGTCTCAATTAAGAGGGGTGTAATTGGAGGGTTTGGGGGCGTCTCATGGATATGGACAGATCCAGGGGCCTTTTTGAACAAAAAATTGTTCTTTTACAGGTAAAAATATAATTGGCAGAAAATCACATTGCGTCACCAAAGTGCACATTTTCATGTTTTGTAAAAAAAACGTACAGGATGGAAGAGAAAACACCCCGCACATACAATGATCTCTTTTTGGTCACTAAATGGTGCATTTATAACTTGTATAAAAATATACATTTCTTTGCTCACACACACACACACACACACACACACACACACACACACACACACACACACACACACACACACACACACACACACACACACACACACACACACACACACACACACACACACACACACACACACACACTAGTCCGTCTCTCCACCGCCTCGTCGGTCTTCCTCTAGATCGTTTCCCTTCGTAAGATATCCAGGTAGTGATAAAGGTTGGCCTGTTTCAACCAACATTGGTCTTATATCGTTGGTTTACACAGAAAAATGTATGTGACGGTGAGCGCATACAATGATTTTGTGTGAGGCAAACAATGCAAGATTGATCGGTCGTAAGGGGGAACAGTAGTGCCCTCCAGTGGATTAGATCGCATAGTGGTTCCCTAGTGACCAAACTTAGAACATTGTGCATGAATAAGTGGGGGGTAGGGGCAATATAAGTCAGAAAAAGAGAGAATTTAGCCTCACTCCGCGTTCGAATTCATTGGTTCAGCTTGTGTGTTATTCTGGCCAAGCATCCAAATTTCATTCTCTTTTGCGATTTTATTACTTAGGTTGATGGCTTAGACTTAATTATTTTGATTATCGTTGTTTTTGCCCAACCTCCTCGATCCCTGTACCACACTGAGTAGGCCCTACGTATTAGCTCACAAGTTATTTTATTGACGCTTTTCCCTGAAATCGATAAGTACACGAGGTTTTGCCTAGGCTTTTTCCTCATACTGTTTGTCACTAGCGTACTCATGGTTTTTAGTACGGTAAACCGGCATGCTTGCTGCGGTGCGTATGTGTTGATGTATATGTATATCGTGTTGTTTAATTATTTTTAAACTATGTTAATGAATAAATGTCATTAAATTGGCCTCTTTCAATCAACATTAGTTTTGTATCGTTGCTTTACACAGAAAAATGTATGTCACAGTGAGCGCATACACAACATTTTGCCATTTCTTGATACTTCTTTCGGTTTGACGTTACTTCCTGGTAAACGAAAACGAGACTGTCAAAAAAGACGCACCTGCGCGCTGGCTGTGACCTGTGCCCTGCTAAAATAACTTGTCAAATAAGTTAGCTTTGCCTTTGTATTTTTGTGCAGTTGCATGGCATTGGGTTTAGTGTTTTCGGCGTAGCGGTTTTCAAAATTACATCAGTATGAATGTCGGGCTGAAACGCGAGTGAAATAGCTAGACGGTAAGGCCACGTACGCGTGGCGGTATCTTTCAATTTGGTTGAAAGTCGCTCCATTCTTGAAGTTTGAACGTATCCATAACATATAACCATGTTCATGATCATGGACATGGTAGCGCTCGGCTCAGGCTAAGGCTCAACTTATGTTTTGGACGTCAGAGACATATAGTAGCTTGTTAAATGCATGGTTTATTCTCTTCTGGTTCTGTAAAGTACTAAAGGTAATATTAATTAGGACTATGTTAGTTATCAAAAATAATATTAGCACTCAAACAGAAGCAAATAGAGAGCCAGCCATTCAATATTTTAGAAACTGCGTTATGTTTGGTCGTTTCTGCCCAGACAGCCTAGGCCTGGCTAGGCTAGGACCAGTGTCTTTCATTTCTTGAATATCCTTTACAGTTGCTTGTGTTTTTTTGTTTTTTTAACCACCAATCACAATGTGTTTGGCTTGTCAGTAACAGTGTTCATTACTTGCCAGATGTGACATTATTCTGTGTGGGCCAACAAGGAATGACACATTCAGTAAAATCAGCCTAGTTACAACATACATATTATAGGTTATGAAGTCAGTATTGCCTGGACAATGGTAATAATACAGATGCACAGATACTTCAACATTTGCTTAATACAATTTCTTGGTCTAGACACCAAGGGCCGGTTTCATGAAGTGGCTAAGAACATTCTTAACGCTGAGATGACTGTCTTAGTAAATGATGTGATGTTTTTAATATAAGCGAACATAGGAGTTTACGCAAACATGTGACGCTAAGTAATTGCATAACTTTAAGTATGCTTCATGAAACCGGCCCCTGGCCCTTCTCCCATGGAAAATAACCCAAGGAAATAGACTAGCACCATTGGAGTGAAATAGGAAATGTGAAATATCTAAATCAAAATTCAAATGTATTCAAATTTTATTTTGCAACAACAAAAAACAGCAACATAAGTTAAATGAATTTAAAGTAAGATAAAATAGAGGGTTTTTAAAGCATTATGTGGCAGAACATTTCTATTCTATTAATTGCAAAAATTGCTCTAGATATTTTAGAACTGATTAAAACTTAATATGTTTATTCCATGTTAAATGTTTATCAGTATGTATTCCTAAGAACTACACTGTTTCTTCTTTGTTATGTTTACCAACATGATTATTAACTTCCCTGTTTATTTTAATACAATTATTTACCTGGTATTTGCTATTTGGTGGACTAAATATATGCAAAAGTGTGTCTTTTTAATATTTAAAGACAATTTATTAGCACAAAGGCAGTCATACAAATGTATAAATTCTTGGCATCGGAGAGGATTTAAACCGAGACTGTCTGTTCCGAAAGAAGTACCAGAGATAACACCATGGGGGGTGGAAGCAGCACTAAGAGATATGAAGAATGGGAAGACATCAGACAACAACCATGTAAACGTTGAAACATTAAAAGCAGGAGAAGATATCATCTCGAAGACACTGGCTAAGCTGTATACTAAATGCTTATCAGAAAGACGAATACCAATCCGCTTGGAAGAACGCAAAGATGGTGATTATTTTCAAGAAGGGAAATAAGAAAGACTAAAAGAACTACAGACCGATATGTCTGTTATCAAACATCTACAAATTACTCACAAAGATACTACCGAATAGGCTAGAGAAGACACTGGACGAAAACCAACCACGAGAGCAAGCAGGTTTCAGAAGCAGGTACTCAATGACAGACCACATACACGTCGTAAACCAACTGAAAGAGAAGTGCTGAGAATATAATATCCCGCTCTGCATCGCTTTCGTCGACTATGAGAAGGCTTTCGACTCGGTGCAAACTCAAGCAATACTGACCTCCCTTCAAGAACAGGGGATAGAAGATGTGTACATCGATCTCCTGAAAGACATCTACACTAACAGCTTGGTGACAGTCCACCTACACAAAAAGAGCAACAAGATCAACATCAGAGAGGAGTACGACAGGGTGACACCATATCGCCCAAGCTGTTCACAGCAACACTCGAAAGCATATTCCGAAGATTGACCTGGGAAACCAGAGGCTTGAGGATAGACGGAGAATATCTCAGCCATCTTCGCTTCACCGACGACATAGTCATATGCGCTACTACACTGCAAGAACTACAAAACATGCTGCAGGAGGTAGCTGATGAAAGTGAAAAACAAGGTCTAAGGATGAACATCTCGAAGACAAAAGTGATGCTAGGAAATGACACACCAATATATATCAACACGATGCAGATAGAGAACATTGAAAGCTACGTCTCTCTGGGATAGCGATACAGTATCAGAGACAAAAACCAAGCCAAGGAGATTCAAAGAAGGATCACCGCCAGCTGGACAGCTTTCGCCAAACACCGGGACATCTTCAAGGGTAACTTTGGAACCTGCTTGAAGAGACAAGTCTTCCAGCGAAGACATACGGCACGGAAACATGGGCACTCACCATCCAGGCAAAGAACAAGCTAGCAGCCGCACAAACAAAGATGGAAAGAAGTATGTTAAACATCACATATCAGGAGAGAAAAACAAACATCTGGGTAAGACAGAAGACAAAGGTCATAGATGTGATAAAACAAATCAGAAGACAGAAGTGGACCTGGGCAGGGCACATTAGCAGACTATGAGATAAACGATGGACATCGCGTATCACAACCTGGATACCTCACGAAGGGAAATGATCTAGAGGAAGACCAGCGAGACGGTGGAGAGACGAACTAGACGAATATTGGAAGGGCACCATCTGGCAGAGGATAACGCAAGACAGGCATATTTGGAAACGACATGCTGAGGCCTTCGCCCAACCGCGGGACACTACGACTGCACAATGATGATGATGATGATGTCTGTTCCTTATTTTTTAAATATTGCAGGCGTTGGATTAAACACAACTCCTTCAACGCTCAGTGTGTGAAAGGTTCCCATATTAAAGGGAGGCACTCCGATCATTGTTATCGTAACGTCATCTTTTACAATATAAACTATAACATACTGACCATCCAGATGTATTTTAATCAGCCCTGTTTTGCTGTTGAAATTCATGTTCTCTGGAGGAGAGCATGTGTTTACTTGGCAGTGCAGTGCTTTCGAAGGCGTGGCCTCGTGTCCGGTGGGAATTGTAAATCAAATGGAATGCAGTCAATTGGAATGATGCTATGCCTTGCCAACTTAAAAACTAGTGGATATATATATTTTACTACCTAATTAAGGGTTTAAATGACAAACCGTATACATGAAACAGGTCATATTGGTATTATCATAATGGCAACAAATCTAAATTTAAATAAATTCTGAGACATCAATTGTTTATTTAATGAAAATTTGTTTATTTGACATGGAATGACCCACATTTATCTTTCAAACATACAAGATTTTAACAAAGAAATACTTTTATAATATATAAAATAGTAATAATATAAATAATCTGTTACTTTTGTTCATTACTTTTTCCTGCTACTTTGTGTCCATTACTTTTTTTGGTGTAGCAACCATATCCAATGGCTATGCAGGGGTAGAACTTCAACATTTATTTTACTGAACAGCAGGACTAATAAAGACAAACATTTACTAGTCAGCCAAAAGGTTTACTAGTCCTGCAAATATCAAAATGTAACACAAATTTAAATCGCAAAAATGTTATATCAACCACTAAAAACAGTGTCATCCAGGCTTGGTGGTGCTAACACTCCCTGCCAGTCAGTCAGTGTCACACAGCGTCGGAAGCACTACTGTCAGTTAGGCCTGGGCCCAAGTGGCTAAGTGTCTGGCCTCCTTACTCCACCGGTCGAAAAGTTGTCCATGCCCGTCAAGAAGGCATTCTTTCCACGAACACCAGTCATGTTGTGTGTCCTAAGACAGCCACGTGTGGTGGCACTCCCAAACCTTCAAGTACCCGCGCTGTTGTTTCTGCTGGTTGTACTGCATGTCCGGTGATGCTTTTTCAGCTTGTGCTTTACTGCTGGTTTCGCAACCCCAGTCAAGTAACGATACATCGTGCATAAGCGTACACTAATCAAGCAATGTAGATGTAAACCATCCTCGAAAACTGTGCATTTAAAAATGGCCACCAATTGCACTCAATAGCCATACCACTCTACCAGATACGCTAAACCAAACAACTGTCATTTCAGAATTCGATGTCACACAACAGCCAATCAAAAGCACTGTTTCACTGTCGCCTCATTAGGTAAAGAATTAGTTTGTCAATGGTATGGATGGTGGTGCCACGTAACGTGCTGGTTTTTATTAGACAGCCGGACTAGTTGGTAGGCAGGTTTACTAGTCCGCCGTAATCTTTACTAGTGTACGGACTAGCGGACAAGTGGTAGTTCTACCCCTGCTATGATGCATTTTGTCACGGTTTTGACCAATAATGAATATTCTTAGCTGTTTTGACCAATATTGCTGTTTTTAGTTATGTCTTGTTGCTCTTTTGACCAAGACTGTTGCCATTTTAGTTGTCACCATTCTGCTTTTTCTGGATTTATCCAAGCTCACTATTTGTGGATATCAGTGACAGCATGGCGATTTTTGTAAACATTGAATTCTCTAACTAATGTTGGAAATTGTAGAACAAATTAGCGTACCGCTTGCAACAGTTTTCAATTTGTCTTTAAGAGGGAGTGGTTCCTTTAAAATGGAAAGAGGCAAACATTATACCGTTATTTAAAAAAGGTTCGAGAAACAAGTCAGAGAACTATAGACCAGTGAGTTTAACATCAGTGATTTGCAAATTATTAGAAAGACTAATTAAAGATCACATGGTGGATTTTCTTGTTAAACATAACTTGATAAACCCATCTCAACATGGGTATCTAAAATAGAGGTTATGCTTAACAAATAGGTAATGTTTTTTTGAAGATATCACTAAATGGGTAGATGAGGGATCGCCAGTAGATATCATCTACTTAGATTTTCAAAAAGCTTTCGACAAAGTACCACATCAAAGATTACTGCTTAAACTAAAGGCCCATGGCATAGGAAATGGTATAATAAACTGGATAGAAAAATGGCTGATTGACAGAAGACAACGTGTAGTAGTTGATGGGGAGGCTTCAAACTGGAAATCGGTATTGAGTGGGGTACCACAGGGATCAGTACTAGGACCTATATTATTCTTAATGTATATCAACGATTTGGATGATGAAATAACTAGCAAGGTGTTTAAATTTGCGGATGACACAAAAGTGTTTAGGATTAAAAGTGATGGAGATAGACAACATTTACAAGATGATCTTGACAAGTTGATCAAATGGTCTGAAAAGTGGCAAATGCTGTTCAATTTTGGGAAATGTAAATGCCTCCACGCAGGACATGGGAACGAAGAGGTAGAATATACAATGGGGGGTCCTGTACTAAGTACTACTGTAAAAGAAAAGAACTTGGGGTTAACCATTAGTGCTGATATGAAGGTTCCAGAGCAATGCGGAATTGCAGCTTCAAAGGGAAATCAAATCCTTGGATTAATTAGGCGAAACATAATGTATAAGGAAAAAGAGCTAATAATACCGCTGTACAAAACAATAGTTAGGCCTCATTTAGAATATTGTATCATATCGCAGGAAGGACATAGATATGCTAGAAAGAGTGCAGAGGAGAGCAACTAAAATGATACCAAAACTGAGGGATCTTAGTTTCGAAATACGCCTAAAACAATGCGGCTTAACAACACTAGAGACCAGGAGATTGAGAGGAGATCAGATAAAACAATGCGGCTTAACAACACTAGAGACCAGGAGATTGAGAGGAGATCAGATAGAAGTGTTTAAAATAATGAATGGTTATGAAAATATTGATAGAAATATTTTTTTCTCAGTTAAGAAAGATAGAAGGACTAGAGGACATGAAGTTACATTAGCAAAAGAGCAGTGTAGATTAGATATAAAAAAGTTATCATTTTCACAAAGGACTGTAAATGAATGGAACAGATTATCTGCTGATTGTGTGGGTGCTAGTAGCGTGAATATGTTTAAAAATAAAATCGACACACCTCAGAAGGGCGGGATACACATAGATAAAAGGGTTGGACTTTCGATAAGCCAAAGGGCTTCCTTGTCCACCTGCCACCTAGAGTTAATTCTCCTGGTGGCAGTCTTGTTAAATCTTGTTACTGCTTTGCTAAAACAAGTTTGTGCAGTAAGTACAAATATTATAATAGATATAACTTACAGTATAACATGTTTTCATGATAAAAAACACAGACTCTATCAGCTTACACAAACCTTGCCTGGTTCACCAGTAAGAAATGAGGATATCCTTCAGATGGATCAACTTAATCAGTTGCAAGAAGAATGTGTCATTGTTGACCTGAAGCCATTCTGCAGCCCGCTTGTGTGATTTCTGTCGTACCAATCTAGAAACGGCCGACCCACGGTGGACGCAGGTGGTGGACGATCTCTCATCTTATCCATGCTGATTGCCAGCCTTGATTACATTATAAGTTCTCATGTCCATTTCTTCACTCACAGCCCTCTTGTCAGGTGTCAGGTTCCATGCAAATAAAATTATATAGATGTAATGTTTTGAATGTGAATTATATTGGGTGTGCACGTGTATCGGCATGTTTGAATGCACGCTGCACGTGTGCATGCTAAGTGAAGGAATGCTAGAAATTGTCCAGACCAGAGGCTTAACAATCCTCCTCGGTTGATCTGGTGCATTGTTTGTTGACATTCAGATATGCAGAGTGTTAGTTAGTGCTGAATAGTTTATGTAAATATATATGCATGATCTTCAGTATTTGGAACTACCCAAAGTGCTTTACACATCGTTCCCTAGCAGACCATTTTAACCAAACATCATCTCATTGTGTCTGGGAAGCATTCAGCCACACTGCTATTACTGAATGTAGACTATATGTTCAAAAACACTCGCCACTGTCTACAGCCAGGTACTCATGCATACAGCTGAGTGAACAAACTTGCTTGATAGACAGTGTTTAATTCCCTAAACACTAAGCTACCACGTCCCAGTAAGTAATATGTATAGTTAGTTTAATAAACAAATGCATACTTTTGTTTCAAATGATCCAAAGAATTTAACAGTTTGATATGGTAACTCGATGCAGGGCAAATAGTCTTATAGGTTTTTTTGTGAGTTGACAGGATCTAGAAGTTTGTTCAAAGATTTTATGAAAATTAAATAAATCTTTCTAAGTTGGATTCTTTCTTAAATGAATCTGGAATGAGGTGTGCATAAAAATGAAATCGAGGAAGGACCTCACTTCATCAATATTCTTTTTATTTCTCAAGTTCAAACTTAGGCCGCTCACACCGCAGTATCTTCACACAGTCCGTCTGTACGCAGTATCTTCACACAGTCCGTCTGTACGCAGTATCTTCACACAGTCCGTCTGTACGCAGTATCTTCACACAGTCCGTCTGTACGCAGTATCTTCTCACAGTCCGTCTGTACGCAGTATCTTCACACAGTCTGTCTGTACGCAGCATCTTCACATAGTCCGTCTGTACGCAGTATCTTCACACAGTCCGTCTGTACGCAGTATCTTCACACAATCCGTCTGTACGCAGTATCTTCACACAGTCCGTCTGTACGCAGTATCTTCACACAGTCCGTCTGTACGCAGTATCTTCACACAGTCACAGTGTACGCAGGTCACGCAGTATCTTCACACAGTCCGTCTGTACGCAGTATCTTCACACAGTCCGTCTGTACGCAGTATCTTCACACAGTCTGTACGCAGTATCTTCACACAGTCCGTCTGTACGCAGTATCTTCACACAGTCCGTCTGTACGCAGTATCTTCACACAGTCCGTCTGTACGCAGTATCTTCACACAGTCCGTCTGTATGCAGTATCTTCACACAGTCCGTCTGTACGCAGTATCTTCACACAGTCCGTCTGTACGCAGTATCTTCACACAGTCCGTCTGTACGCAGTATCTTCACACAGTCCGTCTGTACGCAGCAGTTCACAACAGGCCATGTAATTGTGAGCTTTTTCATTACTTAGCAGTGACCATGATGATTGACGCTAAGTGAATAAGTGAGTAAAATTAATCACCGTCATTGTCACTAGTTGCACTTCTTCCACGATATTCAGACTTCCACAGTTTGTCAAATTAAGTTATATGATCCCCCCCTGCATGCAGTGATGATGGAAGAAGACAATAATGCAAATGTGTACGTTATTCAAAATATGTGTGTGTGGTTGCAAATTGTATGTACAGGCATGTAACACACAACACACACAACACACGCAACACAAACATACACATGCACACACGCACATGTACACACACGTGTACACACACACACGAGTACACACACATGTGAACACACACACACACGTGCGTACGTACACACATACATACATGTGTACGCACACATGTGTACACGCACGTACATACACATGTGTACAAAAACACACATGTGTACATACATATGTGTACACACACATGTACACACACCCGTATACACACGTGTACACACACAGACATACACAACACACGCAACATACACAACACACACACAACATACATACAACACAAACATACACACACACATGTGTACAGACACACATACTCACACGTGCACACACACATGTATACACGTACATATGTACACACACACACACATGTATACACATGTGTGCAAACACACATACACATGTGTACACAATTTCACATACATGTGTACGCATGCATGCACATACACACTTGTACACATACACACACGTGTACACAGACACACACTTGTACACATATTCACATAACAGCAAACTGAAAAAAAATAAAGCATTAATTGACATATGTTAAACTTTCCTGTGGCCACATCAGCCATTATATCTGGTGGGAAAGCCTGTTGTGATGAGTTAAATTACAGAGTTTGCACTTGGATTATCCATTAATAATTCCCAAGCATCACTTCACTAATACGGTGGATTGAAAGGTGATTAATATGACTAGATCAATACTTGGGGTCAACACAGAGTTAATCTGCCGATTCTGAAACATTCTCTTAGGTATTCATAAGTCAAACCCCTTAATGAAGGAGGTGTTTTGAAATAGAAAAAATAAAATGTAATTTTTTTTTAATGTATATTAACTACCTTTGTTATATTAGTCTTAAGATGTTTTGGTTTTATTCTCCTGTTTAAAATACATATGTAGTTATTGAGTTATTCTTTAGGGCATGTATTCTTTTGATAATTATATGTATTCTTTGCATTGTTTATGTTACAATGGTTAAGTCATATACTGGTCTGTTATTATTGACCGTTTGTTTAAGTTATCACTGAATGTTTAATGGGTTGTCAGATGTTTCGGCTGGATAAGTGACCAAGATAATTACTCAGTGAATTCCCAGCAGCAATGACAATCAATCTCCTGTCCTGGGAAGACTTGACTTGATCAAATTATGTCGATGATTTACCCGACATAGTAGATTTATTGTTAGTGTACAGAGAAATGTAAACTCCTCAGCACCTAGAATCCATCTTTTACTAATCACGATTCATGGTAATACAAAATATGTATGTTTTACATTTATATCTTTATATATATGTTAAAAGTAATTAACATAACACTTGACTAGTCTAGACATAGTAAGGATGGAGTCAGAGATTTTGTAAAAAATAAGATAATTCCAATAATACAAACAAATTGAACAGGATTGGCACCAAAAAGGACTGCTGTGAATGAAAGGGTGATTATTGAACAATTTCAAATTGAAGAACACTCAAAATATATATACCTGTATATACACTTTTCAATTTTGTATTCAACTAATTATTTGACCCATCCAAATCCAATGTTTTCTTGGTTTTATATTTACAATTTACATAGCTGCCTAAGTACTAAACAGTATAATTTCACTGCAGATTCAACTGGACGATACAAATCAGTAATGTACTTTACCCATGTTTTTTGGTGTATGAAAGAACCAGAGATTTAATCACCTTGCTACTGCTTTAAAGCTTGGCCAATTTAGTTCACACCATATTGCCTCAGTTGATTTGGGTAAATCTGTACCTGCTATGACTGGTGGATATATGTGAAAGAATAGTCTTCTTGCAGTACTTGCAGCATGTCTGAATGCTTCCCAGAGAAGTTGAGTTGCTATAGGGATGGTCTACTTTCTTCAGGATTACTAACTCAATCCTCTTGGTGCGCTAGGTGGAACATAAGGCTTCCACAAGAGAGCGCCACTGCCATCTGTTGGTAGCCTCTATGTTGATAGCTTTCCCCGTCAGGTAACATGTCCTCATCTCCCATTCCACAGTCGATTTCCATGTTTCCTTTGGGTCACTTCATCTCTGTCTCCAATCCACTATCCAGCGTAAGGCTATTTTGGGAAGTGCGCCAGTGGTCATTCGTCATTGCTAGCCATCTCCACCTCTTGATTGTTGTGGCCACAGGGGTTGAATGTGTTTGGTGGAACAGATTCTACCGAATAATTCTAGATTATTTTCTATAATTATTAATATACAGTAGGACCTCGCTTTACAGTCACCTGGGTAATACAGCCACCTCACAATAAAGGTCAGACAATAATAAAGTATTTTTGTAACAGTAAAGTATAGGAAATTAGTCCCACTGATACGGTCACCTCGCTATTCAGGTCACTTTTGTCCAGTTCCGAGGGTGGCCTTAGTAGGGAGGTTCCACTGTACCTAGAATTAATCATATCAAGATGGTTTCATCCGAACCACTGATGTTCTGTAGGATGTCATCATGAATCGCACTCGCACGGAAGGTCATAATTCCCTCGTCTTGGTTGATCACTGCCCTTATTTTCCATATCCATCTGTCACTTCTCTTTCCTGTCAACTCTTTCTGTGGCAGTCTGTCTACCAGTTCTACTTACAGGCCATATATATCAGATGTATCATGCTATTTGTGGACATTTTAGAAAACCCACCCCCTTGGCTTTGTAATATTGGCATGCACACCCCCTTAAGATAATATTCAGTTTGACAAAGACCCCCTTAAAATGCACACGTCTGTAATAGTTATTATATTTGTTGCATGTTTGTATTGATCCATTGTTTACACGTAAAATATAGATCTGTAAAATTTAAAAAATTTAAACAAACGCTGTTTTTTGTTGCAATAGTGTTGAAATATATCCCCAAACTGGCTGAAGTACAGACCAAGAAGCACATTAACATGTTATGATTAATCCAGATACAGTGAAACCTCGTTTTATGGTCAACTCGGTAATACAGCCAACTCGCAGTTAAGGTCAGCCTAGAACAGTCCCAAATTATTTTATATAAGTAAAAGACTGATACAGTCACCTCAGTATTCATGTCACTTTTGTTCAGTCACTAAGGTGACCTTAACAGTGAGATTCCACAGTATTTGTTGTCTTTAGAGACTTGCCAAGCAAGAACAGCCCATGATGTTGTTGGCTGCAGGAATCACTCCAAACTACAACGTGGTTGCATGCATGGAAGCAGATGTCCCGTTTAAGAAGCACTCTGCTACATAGACTGCTCTTAATCACAGCGCTAACTGCATTAGGCAGTGGTCAGCAGGTTGTCTAATTAATAATTAATTCATGTCCTGTTTGCTCTGCTTAATAGGGTGGATGATGTCTGTCTTGTGGACTGTCGGAGGCCAAAAGAGAGTTGTCATTCGTTAATGCATCTTCCAGAGATTATGCATACAGGTAACAAGATGTTATCTAACAATTAAAATGCTGACTTTGGAGCATTTTAACACAATCTCCTCCCAGGTGCCGATGCATATTTGCATCTTTCAAAAACCAATAATGGTAACAATAGACCAAAATCAACAGAGAAATTGGAAAACAACTACTAGTCCATTTGTCATTTCATGAACCTAGAAATGTTTTATCTTATGAACTTTTTTGTAGATTTGTACTCATATGGGGGTCCTCGAACAAATTCAGCTTGGTTGCCCAAACAGCAACTTTGGGCAACTCTGGTAATTTGCATAAATCCAAGATGGCGACTTGTCAATATCTTGAAAAATGAACTTTAGAACCACTTGTCCTAGAATTATGTATAATACTTCTTTTAAGGGGTGTTGGGGTGTGTAGAATCCATTTATAATGTTATTTTTTCAGTTCAAGATCAAGATCAGATGCTGATGTGTCAAATATTGTAAGGTTATCCATTTATGTGCATGAATAAACTAAAATATAATTTAGTAGAAGTTTCCATTCATTGTCCACTGAGCGGTCAAATTTTACCTTCACCTGACCTTCAGCATCTGATCTTGATTTTGAACTGAAAAAATAACTTCAGAAATGGATTCTACACACCCCAACACCCCTTAAAAGAGGTATTATATATATAAATCTAAGACAAGTGGTTCTAAAGTTCATTTTTCAAGATATCGACAAGTCGCCATCTTGGATTTATGCAAATTACCAGAGTTGCTCAAAGTTGCTGTTTGTTCTAGGACCATATGAGTACAAATCAACAAAACAAGTTCATAGGATAGAACATTTCTAGGTTGGCTGTTGAATACTTATGGCTGTCAAATGGACTATACAGAAAACAAATCTTGAGACAATCTCAATATTCAGTCATGGGCAGTTATTGACCATTCTTGAGAAAAGAACTTGATATGCTCATTCACTACCTTAAATTATTGACCTCTGATCTACCAATAGACGATTTATTTTAAAAACACAACTGTAGTTATTTTGAGATATTTATTACATGTTTGTGACCTGCTTTGCTTTTTTAGACGTCCATTCTCCTATCTGAGAGAATTGAATGGTGAACCACTCCTCCAGAGGGCACCACTGTAGGAATGAGCTATACAAGATCATTACTTTTGTTGGGTTGCTCCATGGGTGGGTATAAGCTAGTTATGTCTTGTAATCTTTAGATCTCATTCCTACCCACATGTTACTATGGGATGATTGTATAGTGTTTAGTATTGGTTCATCTCAATTTCAGATTAACTTAATCAGTACTTATATTCTGTCTTGCATTGTTCTCTTTGAATTCTTGCTCAACAGTTGGTCATCTTGCCTTCCTATTATTGTCTTGTACTCATCTCTTCTTTATGCTTTGTGCATAACTAGTTCATTGGTGTGTCTTGTAGTCAACTATAAACCTAGTCTTCTATAGTTGTTTTGCATTTGTTGATAGGTCTACTATGAGGTCTCACGGGACATGTCAAGATGTTCCACTGCTCGCAGAAGAAGCAGTTGTGAACCAGACTGATTACCTGAAGTTAAATGGCAGCCATATGAATACCAATGCCAAGTTTGACTTACCATCTAACATTGACAAGTTGTTAGTGGGTAGAATTTGTTATGGATGTGTCCTATTAATGAATTCTATAGAAATTGATAGAAAATCTATAGAAATCTAGAATTATAAAAAACATCTATAGAATTGTATAAAAATGTATGTGGATTTTTAAATTCTATAGAATTATGTAGAATATTCTATATAATTCTATAAAATGTTCACAACCACATGAATTCGTTTTATAAAATTCTACAGAAACTCTAGAGTTTTATAGAATATTGTATAGAATGTTCATGTCCACATAAATTATTTTAGAGTTCTACATAAATTCAATAGCATTCCTTAGTAAAAATATTTATGTATTTTTTGCTAACGGCAAGAACAGTTCTGAAAGCTATGACATGTTGTTTTTGAACTGGCACAATAGGTGAATCTGAAGTCTGGCAATACCCATCTTGTTTCAGTATTATTGAACAGGTGAATAAAGTGATGTTCAGCAATGTCTCCCTTGCATGAGGGTCTCTACACATGCATGAAACGACACGGCTGCTGGTCGCCATTAGGAATCCAACATGCTCACTAAGCATACATTACGGGTTGGCACGTTGGGCACCTTAAGACGATAATGCATGTCCCACAAGGCACTGCTCTCATGTAAGTATTTAAGCATGTGAAATATTGATAAGTGCTGTGCAGCTGTGTCATTTGGTATGCGGCGGGAAGCATCAGTACCTAGCGTACACTGATTGATCTCCTCACTAATGCGCTGGTGGTCGTGTCGCAGGCTGGCACTGGAAACATTGCCATGGACAGTCACTTGCGCTGACGCACGCACGCACGCACACAGGACGCGCACGCAGGACACGTCACACGTGGCTATCAACACTCACGGCGAGAATGTCATCCAGGTAGCTGCTGCTGAAGCCACTAGCTGAGCGTCAGGCTGAGGACATTGACAAGGTATGTGCCATGTTACTTAGTCTCAGAGATGTTGAGAGTCCTTACCTGCATGGAGTGTGCTGGACAAGTGGTGCGTGGTGCTTCTCCAAATGCATGACTCTGTTTAATGTTAGAGACCACCAATAGCATTGGAGTTTTGCAGTTTAACTTTTTAATCTTCTCTGAATCCACATTTTCCGTGCATCCCTTTGATGCCATTATTAGTTAGTAATCATATCTATATTTTGCATTATTCTGGGCATCTCCTTGATGTCACATTAATCAGTTATAATCACATTTTGCAGTTCAACTATTTAAAGATACAATTTATAATTCGATCAACTGAGATTGCAATAGAAGAAGCAGAAGTTGCAAATATTCTGATGACTGTGTGGGTTCACTTTGTGCATTTTATGCAGCAAAAAGTTGCTAAAAACGAATTAAGTGGTGAAAAGATTCTAATATATGTAAATTGGTTTACTTTAACTATTTAAAGATAAAGTGTATTACTCGATCAACCATTTTCCATGGAAGATTACAATGGAAGATGCAGATATTCTGATGAGTTTGTGGGTTTCCTTAGTGCATTTTATGCAGCAAAAGCGGATTAAATGATGAAAAGATTCTAATATATGTAAATTGATATACTTCACAAATCTGTAGAGCTTGAATTCCCTGCAAACAAAGCATCTATGTGAGTCCTACTCCTAGCAATTGACATTAATTCTTTGAATTACCATGAAGCCACTTGAAGCGGTGAAGTGGTGTCCCTTGGTTGACAGCTGCATGAGAGAGATAGATGTAGTGAATGCATGTCTCTGTAGCAACAAGGAAAGCACTGCTGTAAATAAACATGTTTGCAAGTATCTCTTTTGTCACACATCGGCAGGCACCAAATACATTACGATGATGTAATACGGGTACTACCGAATTGTTACACGTAGTAAATGTGACATCTCTGTAATACTAATCTCAACGCATGCTGTATGTGGTGAGAAATGATTAATGGCATTAAATCATGATATGACCATAGAAAGTGCCAGTATTTATGCAGTGATATGTTTTATGAGGCAGGTGCCTTCCTAGTCCAATCCAATGCTATATGCCTAGCTCAATCTGCCCAATTGGGAAGGTTGAACAAATATATGTTCAATATTATCTGGAACATCTGTAGAACAACCAGTGGGATTCAGTTTGTACTCCTTATGGTGATGTTAACGATGAATATAGATAGATCATGATATCACTAAACTTTCACCAAATAGGAAGCACTCATAACATATGTTTTAAGGTATAGAACAACTTGGAATGGCCATAATAGTGAATGGCATGTTTTCCTATTCAATCAGTAACTGCAATTAGGTGGCGACAACAGTTGACAACTCTGGTAATTCCACACAATTCCGCAACAGAAAAACATCTTAATCTACATTTTATTATTGCAATTTGGTTAAATATCGCATATCATTATCCATCTTCACATGTCAGTATAACATATCAAGCACTCACTGAAGGCTGCTTACCATTCCACCCCTGCACTGTTATTGTCTTGGACAATATTGATAATATCGAGGACTGGACAAATAACAAAGTTGCCTGTCAGTGCATTCCACTTGCCTCGGGCTGGCAGGTAATTGTTAATATGACGCTACATATTTGTGATGACTTCCTAGAGTGGAGTTTCGTGTAGGTAATAGATTTGACTTCGTTGCTTGTTACATGTTTACTAACTGCCTAAGGCGACGATTGCCAAGCAGGTCATTATTGGCCGAGTATCTAACTGATGTTAGCACGGACAAAGGTGCTGTTAACAGGGAGTAATCAGCCTCAGTTGAGTCATAGTAGTAGTCACTGGTGTGTTTACAGATGTAGCATGCTGTCACATCCGCATAGCGGGTAGTGTCACCATTTGGGTCAATATAAGGGGTGTTGCCCTTCTCTTTTCCCCTGTAGTCCAGGGCAGGTCTTTAGCCACTCATCCGTTGTCCCATTATTGGAACAGGTTTTTTTTAATTCAACAGGTTTTTCTTTTCAAACAACAGGTATTTTGGTCTTTGTATAATGCAATTTTTTTTTTTTAAATACCATGATCTTGTGTCGGACCATAATGTGGTTTTATTTTCCCAATAACAAGGTCAATACCATAGCTGTGTTGTCATCAAACATGCCTTATACAATGTGTGAAAGAGGGTATTTTGTGAGCCTTAGGGGAAATGCAGTTGGAGCTTTTCAAGGAGCTTCAGCCCCCTGAATATTCACAATGTCCGACTCCAATGACAAATGCATGTGTAATGGAGGGTAAATTGGAAAATTTCAAAATCCTGGCTAAGGGCCTGGCCCAGGGTGAGTATGGTCTCGATAGCAGTTGTTGATTTCTTGTTACCCCTTTCCTCTCACTTCACCCTCATCACCATCTCCACTCCTATCTCTGTATTCTCCATTGCCCTCCCAAACTCACCTCTCTACACATTCATCCTACACAATCCAATCAGGCCCTTTCATCCAAACAACCTGCATGTATTCAATCCTCACTCCAGCAAGAATGCCCACACTGCTTTGGTCATCTTGTTCTATCCATTATCTACTCTCTCTCTCTTACCAGAGATAAGACAAACTCTGGAACTCGAGACTTCTCAGTTGCTGCACCAACTCTGTAGTTTACTTCCTGTCAGCATTAAATTAGTGCTCAGGTAATATAGTTTCCTTTTGCCGCCATCTAAAAAAATTATTTTTAATATTGCCTATCCACCTTAGATTCTTGACAGTTCCATCCATCTATAGACTACTTTCACATTGTACACTGTTATGAAAATGCTCAAACGTTGTTTTTGTTATGCCACTGAACTTGGACTTTCCAAGGATATTAGCACTAAAGAAGAATTTGTATTATTATTATAATTACAATCTCAGTCGATGCCTTCCTTTTCTCGTCCCACCCACAAGTCTGAGGGCCTTCTCTCTCTTCCCTAGCCATTCTCCTCCCATTTGTTCCAGCCCACTCTAACTGACACCTCACCGGCTTCCTCCACTGTCTCACACCAGCCTCCTCTCTCAGCTCCTCCAGTCTCTTGTCTATTCCCTTCGCTCTCAGTGTTCTTCTCACACTGTTGTTTTCGCAATCTAAATCAGTCATCCTTGGATGAAATGGAAGCAGCAACTACATGTTTCCTCAATACTTTCTTGCTGTGGAGACACCTCCGCTAGCCCAAGGCAGATCAGGGTAGATCAGGTCTTTCCTGCTCCCCTCAACCATTACCTCTAGTGGTCTCATCGTACGACTGCCATCATGTTTTGAACATCCATAAGGGACATTCCTTTTAGCCTTTAATATGCAAATCAAAGTGTGAAAAGAAAACTGTAACCCAAAGTCCCTTACTGAACATCTTCATCATGGACTATCCATCATGAACATACTCGAGTCCCTTTTATATATACTCATACTGTTGTGTTGTCTTATAGTGCATGACTTAATACTCCGCCAAGGCTGTCGGCACACCGCCCGTTGTAGAATCTTTTTGACATCCGCTATACACCGCACCCATCTTATTTCATATTAGAATGGGTGAATTCACAACAGATTGCACATTTACACAAATCTCCCAAGAAGAGATATCCCTTTCTCTCCCTCTCTTTGTTTCTCCCTGTCTCTATCTCCCTTTCTCTCTATCTCTCTCCCTTTCCCTGTCTCTCCTCCTCTCTCTCCTATCTTGGGAGATTTTATTCTTCCGGCATACACCCAACATAGACGGGAACTGCACCTTTCAATGTCTCAATCGAAACACACAGGCAGCAAAGTTGTGGAGTGCAGTGGCACAGTGGCTAGAGCATCGTACTCGCAATCAAGAGAAGCCGGGTTCGAATCCTGTGCTGACATTTTGAACCTTGGGCAAGTTCGTTCATTATATGTTGTTCTAGTTCACAGAGTTATATGAAGGAGTACCTAGCTATAGACAGTGGTGGATATTTGTATACAACTAATCTTCATGCATTAATTGCAGCGTGGCTGATTCCCAGACAAGTCGAGATGGTGTTTAATTGAACTGATCTGCCACAAAAAAAAGTAAAGTGTAAAACGCCTTGAGCAGTCCTGAGGACTGTATACTGCGCTATATAAGAACTTACCTTTTTTCTTTTTTTAATGTGGAGTGTAAATAATTGTCTTAAACGACAGCAAGTGAATCACAGTCATCTAGCATGAGTGTCTTTTGATCTAACTGCCTACCTCTGCACCCCAGCCTAGTAAACACCAGTGTGCTAATGCAAACATTGATTTCACTTAATTGCCTCCACAGATTTCCCCACATGCCTGGGAATGATGCTGTGAATAGATGGGGATGAACAGAGATGACACTTTGTCACAGACACCCACAGTAGCACCTGAATAATTGATGACCTTTTAGGCTGTGATTAATGTCTAACACCTGCTAGCTGTGCCTGGACTGGTCAACCACACTTGACCAGTGGTTACCTGTGGTGTCTACCTCTAAAGGTTTTGAATCAAGTAGAAGTCTTGTCATAATTGGTTGTGATTGATTTGTCGTTAAGATGAATATTAGTTTTCTATGTTATGAAGAGTATTTGCGGGAGAGAATTGAGTGAGAGTGTCAGAGTGCCTGGCTGACAGGTGAATCATATGAATGTGACTCCGAGTAATCAGCGTGGGATGATGAGAAAGAGAAATTAGACACAGAATTATGTGAGATGGTGAAAAGAATGACAGTTTTCAAGAGGGAATGAGTGAGTGAGTGAGTGAGTGAGTGAGTGAGTGAGTGAGTGAGTGAGTGAGTGAGTGAGTGAGTGAGAGAGACAGATAGACTGAGAGATGGCAAGAGAGAGACGTAAAGGGAGAAACAGAGAAACAGATGGAGAGAGAAGGAGAGAGAGGGAGGGTGGGAGGAAGAGAGGGAGAGTGGGAGGGTGGGTGGGAGAGAGGGAGGGAGGGTGGGAGAAAAGAGATGGGGAGAGACAGGGAAAGGGAGAGAGATGGAGAAAAAAGGAGATGGAGACAAAGAGTGGGAGAGAAAGGGAGAGAGAGAGAAATGCAGTATTTATGTACACATGTTCTTAATGTATGTGTGTATGCATATTCACATTGTTTGTACACTTGTTCACACTGTACACACATGCGTATGCTTTTTCCCTCTGTGTATATTATTCACACATTCACATCCTGTGTACACACATTTACACCGTACACACACACACATACACACACACACACACACACACACACACACACACACACACACACATTCATATTGTGTGCACACATGTTCACACTCTGTACACACACATGCAGGCTGTTACACTTCAAGCAGTCACCATCATAACGCATTCTGGCAGTCTCATTGCGACCGTTTAGGATGCTGCTTTTTACCGTCATTAGTCTTTATGAGATTGAAGTGGCAGAAGAACCATCCTGTCATTATGAATAGAGAATAATGTGACCACATACAGCCACTCTTGATAAATCCACACTACAGTCTTAATGGAGACATCCCATTGCATTATGGGAGAAGACAGTGCAGTTGTACAACGGCTCACAGATGTTGGCACAGAAACGGTTTTTGAAAGCATAAATATTTTTTGATGAGAATGAATGGCTCTGTATTAAGCTATTATGTTCATGTTATATTTTCTGAGGTTGTTTTAAGTCTGAGGCAGCTAGTTTTGTCTGGTCGGTTGCATTCACACTGAGGCAGACTAACCGGCAATTGGTCTTATGGTTTACAACATATTAATATGGCTTAAATGATGCCTCTTTTGGTAAACGTTTAGATGTTTGATTGACTACAAAATCCTAAGTGACAGTATCTTCATTTATGTCATCCCACGCAGTTACTAGGTTATACTGGATTATTTTTGCAAGATCGATTTACAAGATCTAGAAGGCAGATCAGGTACACATCCTCCGTGGAGAAACTAGCCGAGTGCTTAACACCCACAGGCGGAAGTAGGTTGTTAGCTCTGATTCGCTTCCCAATAGTTATTCTCATTGCATTCACCCAGTGTTCCTATTTTTTGTCTATATTTTGTATATTTTAATTGTACTTCATATAATTCCTATATTTTCTAAAAAACATCCTTTATTTTCCTAACATTTGTGCAGATTTTGAAGTTTCTTATGATTCTTCACTATTATAGAATTACTTTTGTTGGAGAAATTTATATGTCAATGACTACCTGTAGGTGGGGACCTGAAAGTGATATGGTGTAAATAAAATCAATTAAATTCATAACGTAATGTTTAAAGTTAACATTTGTGTCCCTTGAATCTAGATAGAGTTCTAGCCGCTAGATTCGGCGCCATCTCTGTATGACTTATGAGAATTGAGCATGACTGGCCAAAGGAGTTATGACAACATCTGTCTTTCATTGGTCATAACTGCCCGGATGCTTAATGATAATAGCAGTATTTACATGAGGCGGCAATTTTTTGTACAAAAATTGCAAGTATTTCATTAAAACATGCAACTTGTCTAACAATTTGTTTGCAGAGCATAAAATAAATAACTGTAAGAAAGTTACAATATGGATCTATTTCGCAAAAGTGTCTTCAGATTTTTATGAAAACGGCAAGTTTGTATTAAGGGCACAATCGTCGGCAAGCCAAACATATGACTACTTTGAAAAACCATCTTCTGCATCTGTGTGTAATACTGCATTGTGCACCATCTGTGTGTAATACTGCATGGTGCACCATTTGTGTGTAATACTGCATGGTGCACCATCTGTGTCTAATACTGCATGGTGCACCATCTGTGTGTAATACTGCATGGTGCACCATCTGTGTGTAATACTGCATGGTGCACCATCTGTGTGTAATACTGCATGGTGCACCATCTGCAGGATGGGTATTTGTTCTATTTGTACTGATCTGTAGACTGTATCTACCTGGTATTTCGCAAACATTTCTTAAGATTTTTATGAAAACAGCAAAGTTATATTGAGGGGCACAATCGTCGGCAGACCCAGTATACAAATAATTTGGGAAACCATGTTCTGTGTCTGCGTGTTACACTATGAATGTAGTGCCATCAGGAAGATGGGCATTTGTTCTGTTTGGTTTTGATACTGATCTGTAGACTGTAGTCTACCAGTGAAAGAAGAACTCGGCTCTACCGAGGCCAGAGTAGCCGAACGAGAGAGATGTGTCTAAATAGATCAATGAGGCTTACAGTTTATAAAATGAGGATTTGCTAGATGGCTGGGATCTCGCCGGCTTGTGTAGCACTCCCTTGGCATTCAATAGTGCTTAATTGAATCTGTCAGTGCAAATCTCAGCCACGGCAGTGACGCATACAGGCACCAGGTGATCTGAACTTCGCTCGGAGATGACAACTGTAATTGTAAATGATTGTAGTCAATTACATTGCAAGTTGTAACCACAGTTGTAATGCATAATTATCTTTGATGTGTGTGCAAGATGGGGTTGTCTGATCACTGTGACTTGGAGGATTATGTAAGTGTCTTTAGGGCATGGTAGGGTTATAAATATGGTTGTAATTAATTACACAAAGTGTTGTAACCATTATCGTAATTGTGTTGTAAAATTGTATTGGGATGTTCTGTGCATGGAATGATTGGATTTGTTTACTATTATTTGAAATCAATATTTATTATAATCAGTTACAAAATTAATTGTAATTGTAGGGTTTGATGACTAGTAATTATAGGTAAGATTGTAATTAATTACATGTTGTGATCGTAATTGTGATACAAAATCATATTATGAATTTCTGTGCATGGAATGATTGGATTTACTAATATTTATAATGCATATTGTTTATAATCAGTTACACTATTAAGTGTAATAGTAAATGTAATAAATGTCAGTAGTGCAAGATTGTGTCCTGGTTCCAAGTAGTAATATCAAATAAAAGTGTTCTAGCAATGCTAAACAGGGTTGGATTCGATCATAATAATTTGTGATCTTTGACATTATATTTTGTTGTGATTGTAATAAAAGTATGTAATGGGCAGAGCTGGGACGTAACGAAGTACAAGTACTTCGTTACTGTACTTGAGTAGAAAAGTTTACTTTTCGTGAGTAACGAAGTACATTTTTTAAGGAGTACTTTTACTTGTAACGAAGTACAAATGTGTGTACTTTTCATAAATGTAACGAAGTATCCATAATTTAAAGTTAAAAAGTTGGAGCTCCAAAAATATTAATAACGAACGATAATGCCTGAAGCCCGGAACTGGTTTCCCCCAGCATATATCTATAAATAGATATCAGCCGGAGCAACAACTGGTAGTCTTTTCTGATTGGCCTATCATTGCCATTACCAGGCATGATCACCAGGTGGCGTGAATATAGCAAAGATTATATGATGTCATTCGCGTTCAAAGATTTATTATGGAAGGATTAGCTGAAAACGATCATTTGCAGCATCCATTGCCATACTTATCCAGTATGTTTGAGATTAAGTCAGTTCACGGGGCTACTGTTAAGTTGATCTGTCTGTTGTGTGCGCCGATATGCCAGATCTGTCGATCACCTTCGAACCTTCCTTACACACGTGGTCGGTAAATTATTAAGTGTTAGACTTACGCAGATAAAAGGTATTCTTGCCTCAATCTTGCTGTGCAAATGTATTACACCATAACACGTCGTTATTTGTACAAAAGGTGCAAGTGCATTTAATATGAACAAGATATGTTCTTAGATTTAGGTTCGAGCTATTAGTGACCTGAATAACGTCCCGAATTGCATTAGTGATAAACGCATGTCGAAATTCACACATTATCGCCCCAAAACATTCCCTTAGCTGTGACAATTTAAACTGCTAATGGTTACTCAGATTTATCTTAATAATAAAATAAGTATTGTTAGGGCCTATAAATGTTGTTTATATGTATTCTTGGTTCATATTTTCAGTATTTTGTCTCACATATTGACCCTCAGGCCTGGTCGTAGACAATATTTAATGTTCACTGTACACACTACTGAATAGGGTATTACCATTATTTTATTTCTTTTGTCACTGTCTTGCATAGTATGTATAGTTTGTTTGAGGAGCCTGTCACTGTATCCTGCTGAGGATCCTGTCCTGTTCAATAAAGTGTTTGTTTTGCACACTACTGAATTTACTTGTTTGTTTGCAGTGGGTGACCATGTCAACAGTTTTTTTAGAAAAGTACTTTTGCATTTACTTCAAGTACATTTGTTTACTTTTTACTTGTACTTCAAGTACATTTTTCAAAAAGTACTTTTACTTTTACTTGAGTAGCTTTTTCCAAAGTTACTTGTACTTTTACTCAAGTACAAAATAAATGTACTTGTTACAGCTCTGGTAATGGGTGAAATAATTATTGAATATTCTAGTCAGTTTTTTTAACCTACGTAATCAATTATAATCAAAGTAGTTTTTTAATCAACTCTATAACTTCAAATAAATGTTATCCATTTTAAAACTAATCCTAGAGCATACAATCTAGATCACCTAAAAATGCACCATACAGAAGGTATCATAATCACATCTTTATTATTGAAAATGTAATCATCCTCATTTTGTCTGAGATAATATGTTTTGATGATGGTATTTGTACTGAAATGTTCTGTACTCCTGTAATTGCAGCTATGATTGTCTGATGTCAACAGCACTGAATTTAAACATCACCTGTCATCCTATTGCCATCCTTCATCATTTAGTTCATTACACAGGTGGTTAATTGGTAGAACACTTAATGTGGTGCTCAGTAAACGTTATTCAGAAAACTGTCATGAAATAAATTTAGGTTGCTGTAATGGTGATATTAGGACAAGCGTGGATGTTTCTGGTTTCTGATAGTTAGTATCCAGTCCGATTCCACATTGCCATTGGTGTTTCTTTGTCTGTCGAACAAAGTTATTTTCCGCTGGATATCTTGCCTTATTTGTTCATCTTCCATATGATTTCACCATACCACATTATTTCATCTCACCGTGGTACTTTGGTATCATCTTACTATATTAGTTCATATGAGACCATACACAAATAATTCCTGGTTTATCATCAGAACTTTGTCAAAAAGTAAATGCAGGGTGCAGTTTTTATTTTTATCTTGCTGATGAAGGAGGTCCTGAAGGGGTTATTTTTACTTATTATTAAAAGCATGCATTGATGAGAACCTGGGAATTAGTTCTATGTGGCCTTGTGTTATTTCGTTTTACCACCTCATAGGTCTTCCACATATGCTACTTAGCTCACTTCTCATTATTCATCAGATTGCCAGTTGTCCTGACCATCTCTCTCTCTCCCTATCTCATTATCTCCCCTTTTTATCTCTCCCCAAATCTATCTCGCATCCTCCCTACCTCCCTCCCTTTCTCCCCCTCTCTCTCTCCATCTCTCTCCTTCCCTCCCCTCTCTCCCTCCATCTCTCTTCCTCCCTCCCTCCCTCCCTCCCTCCCTCCCTCCCTCCCTCCCTCCCTCCCTCCCTCCCATCTCTCTTCATCCCTCCCTCCCTCCCTCCTTCCCTCCCCTCTCCCTCCATATCTCTCCCTTCCTCTCTCCATCTCTCTCCTTCCCTCCTTCCCTCCCCCTCACTCCCTCCTCTCCCACCCCTCTCCCTTTCTTACACACAAATTTACTAATTATTTGAGATATTATCCTGAGGAAATCACAACAAAAATATTCTTGCTGAAAATCAACAAACAAACCCAGTGCCACAGCACTGTTTCTGTCACATTAATTTTAATACACTGGACATTTTTTCTAAAATAACATTGCCTTTCACCTGCTTTTTATCTCACCAGAAGTACATTGAGCAAGGAATTATTCACTGTCCACGCGTTAGTCCGCTTTTCTAGCTGAAACATTAGTCTGCTGTGAGAACAATTAAGCCACTGCCGATTACTTGCCAGCGGTGGGAGAGGAGGCATGCGTGAATGTTTCAGAGAATGATTACCTGTATGATTACTGTACGTGCGCTCATTTCCTCGGCATTAGGTTAGACCTTTCTGTAAGGGTGGTCTCATTGAATTAGTCATTTTCAAATCCATTGATTTGCCATCGCACGTACGTACGTTTGTGAGGCATCCATCTATGGGCCAGTGTTATCGGTCAGATTCTTGGCACGAAGGAGACAAGGAGATAATAAATTGTGGCAGTGTTTTTTTTTGGTGTTATTAATTAATGTAATTACTTACAGGTCGTTGACTTGTAATTTATCTTCCCTTGGAGGCTCTGTGGTGTTTTTGGAGCTTTAGGCATGAGATAGGTCCAATTAGAAACATTTGTTAAAACAAATGACCCAGTTGTCAAGGTGATAGTCACCACACAAAATATTAATTAATTTCATTAAACATTCCCTGTCTTCAATAGTGATAATACTGCATAGCTTGTGTTTTTGCAAGTTTGTGGGGCTGAAATTTATCGCATGAACACATCTTCCCTGCTCGTCATGACAAACAGCTCAGCTGTTTGATAGCTCATTTAAGGCATGCCAAGATGCTTGCTACTTTCAGTTTTCAGTCAGTAATTCCTTGATGAAAAGCTTGCAGGCCAGCTGAAAATTATGTTTGGTCCAAATTTGGCACAATGGCCGGGGTTTGCTGGTCTTGAAAAACATGTACACTGTATATCAGCTGAAACCCCTGGACCTGAAATAGCAACAGCCATGCATTATTAATACCCAATAAAACAGTTTACTAACTTGAAATGTGTGCATTGACTGCCAGAATTGTTAGCAATGTCTTATCGGAGAAGCGCTAAAATATTTATGTTCTGGGTATACATATCATGACCTTTCTTGAGAGAAGCCCCTTATGTTCTCCATAATCCTTCTGAAGGCATGTTGAAATCGTCATCTTTGATGCTAAAAGTCTTCACCTGATGCAGGACTCCATCTTACTCTATAGTATCACCCTGATCTCAAGGGTTCTGGACACAGGAGACATGGCTATTGTCGCGTTCTATTAATGAGGTGTGACCTTTGATATTGCTCCCTATTGTACCCACCTTTATCAAAGGGTACGACCGCATTAATGTGGTCTTAAAGGGTAAACTGTCACCTCTGTGTGGATGCCACGATTATCCCATCGCACGGGGAAATCTTAGTAATGTTTCAACCTGTCCATTCCATCAAGTCGGATCACAAGGGATGGCCACAGATTGTGTGGGAAGAAATGAGAGATGGAGTGGTGTAGAGAGATACGACAAAGACCATGTTTTAATACCATAGATGTGGAGGACTACAAAGGGCAGAGGTGAACATTTAATTTAAAACTGGGATCCAATAGATGGAGGCAGCTCGTCAAGGGGGCGGAAGAAATTTAATGATGTGACCCCCACTCCCTCAGGGATTAAATAAAGTGGAAGAAGATGTGATGAATCACATCGCTATGCATACATTAGAACCATCTCCTCTTGTTTCCCTGTCTGTCGGAGGTGAGGCTGGCCTTGATTCTGATCATCGATTTCTGTTATCTTTTTTTCTTTTTGCTCATTGATCTAGCACTGCTCTCTCCACCATCTGTCTCCATTCCTCTCTATCTCTCGCTCCCGTTCTCACCTCTT
>CM034542.1:51448636-51503174 GCA_020002185.1 Paraescarpia echinospica
ACACAGCACACATACACACACACACAGCACACAACACACAATACACACCACACACACACACACACAACACACACAGCACACACACACACACACACACACAGCACACAACACCAACACACACACACACACACACACACACACACACACACACACACACACACACACAACACGCACAACACACACAACATATACAACACACACAACATACACACAACTCTCACCATGCCTGTACGCAACTCTCACCATGTCTGTGCGCAGCTCTCACCATGTCTGTGAGCAACTCTCACCATATCTGTGTGCAACTCTTACCATGTCTGTGTGCAACTCTCACCATGTCTGTGTGCAACTCTTACCATATCTGTGTGCAACTCTTACCATATCTGTGTGCAACTCTCACCATATCTGTGTGCAACTCTCACCATGTCTATGCACAACTCTCACCATGTCTGTGAGCAACTCTCACCATATCTGTGTGCAACTCTCACCATGTCTGTGCGCAACTCTCACCATATCTGTGTGCAACTCTCACCATGTCTGTGAGCAACTCTCACCATATCTGTGAGCAACTCTCACCATATCTGTGTGCAACTCTTACCATGTCTGTGTGCAACTCTCACCATGTCTGTGCGCAACTCTCACCATGTATGTGCGCAACTCTCACCATATCTGTGTGCAACTCTCACCATGTCTGTGCGCAACTCTCACCATATCTGTGTGCAACTCTTACCATATCTGTGTGCAACTCTCACCATATCTGTGTGCAACTCTCACCATGTCTGTGCACAACTCTCGCCATGTCTGTGTGCAACTCTCACCAATTCAGACAAATCGACCAAGATACACAGGCAGTTTCAGGCAAATTCAGGCAATCGACCAGGATACACAGGTAGTTTCAGGCAAATACAGGCAATCGACCAAGATACACAGGCAGTTTCAGGCAAATACAGGCAATCGACCAAGATACGAAGGCAATTTCAGGCAATTCGACGTGTTGTCACGTAAGATTCCATCTTTTTGAAGCAAATTCAACGTGTTGTCGCGTAAGATTCCATCTTTTTGGAGCAAATTTGACATGTTGTCGAGTAAGATTCCATCTTTTTGGAGCAAATTCGACGTGTTGTCGAGTAAGATTTCATCTTTTTGGAGCAAATTCGACGTGTTGTCGAGTAAGATTCCATCTTTTTGGAGCAAATTCGACGTGTTTTCGAGTAAGATCCCATCTTTTTGGAGCAAATTCGACGTGTTGTCAAGTAAGATTCCATCTTTTTGGAGCAAATTCGACGCGTTGTCGCATAAGATTCCATCTTTTTGCAGCAAATTCGACGGGTTACTGTGTACGATTCCATCTTTTTGATGGAATTCCATCGGAATAGACGTGTTACTGTGTGAGATTCCATCTTTTTTGATGGAATTCCATCGGAAAAGACGTGTTACTGTGTGAGATTCCTGCAACATGCACAACACACACACAACACACAGAACATACACAACACACACAACACACAGTACACACAACATACAACACACACACACACACACACACACACACACACACACACACACACACACACACACACACACACACACACACACACACACACACACACACACACACACACACACACACACACACACACACACAAACAACATACCCAACACACAGCATACACAACATACACAACAAGCACAACACGCACAACATACCAACACACACAACATACAACACACACACACACACACAACATACCCAACACACAGCATACACAACATACACAACAAGCACAACACGCACAACATACCAACACACACAACATACAACACACACACACACAACATACCCAACACACAGCATACACAACATACACAACACACACAACATACACAACACACAGCATACACAACATACACAACACACACAACATACCCAGCATACACAACATACGCAACACACACAACATGGTGAAAATTCCCTATCCTTTAACATAGTGAAAATTCCCTATCGTTTAACATAGTGAAAATTCCCTATCCTTTAACATGGAGAAAATGGCCTATCCTTTAACATGGAGAAAATGGCCTATCCTTTAACATGGAGAAAATGGCCTATCCTTTAACATGGGAGCTTGCCAGAGCAGATGACAGAAATGAAATAGTACACACAAATTGAAGCAGTCAATGTATGCAAGTAATAAGAGACATTGATAGGCGAAAACGCATATCTCTATGGGTCCCTTTTCGGTTACCGATGCCAGGTTAGGGCTTTTATGATAGAAAATTGTTTGAAAGGTTTACCGAACAAGCACGAATTTAAATACTACAGTATGAAAACAGATCAAAAACGATCTAATGAGTCTTTATACACTTGACCCTTAATACGGTAAACTATATAAATACCAGTATATCCTATCTGGGAGATTATTATGGTCATATACTGTTGATCATAACGCTTCACTTTGTTACGCGTCTGTTTCGAAAAAGAGGTTTGCAACCAATTTTTTACTCGATAAGTTTGATGTCAAGGCCACCAAGATGACATCATGTCTCGCGCATAGTGCATCACGCGTCGATTGTGTTTACTTCTTTACATATGTACATACGTGTGGATTAAGAATCATAGCATGATAAAAGGTTGAAACAATACTGTTGATCTCTAGTTGGAGATGAAACACAGATGAGACTTGAAGCGACCCTCGAGTGAAATATGGCTGGTAAGTATAAATGTTATATGTCGATAGCCAACTGTTCTTCCAACACATAGAGCCTTGGGCTTGGTTACCGGTTCATACCAGTTTGATTATAGCGTAATATGGCTGTAGTGTGATGAACGATGTTTTACTCTGAAGGACATGATTGAATTTTCTAATATAGTTCTTACAAATGTTGGCTAACCAACTCACAATGATAACGTTGACGTTATACAGGACGCGAGCGCGTTCGCGCCCACAACAAACAAACATGTCCAGACACATCTCCAGGACACAATAGCATACAGTAGCGTCGGTTTTGTAGTGTATTGACAAAATTACCAAAGAAACTTCTAGAATGAAATTTTACAGGGGAATTGACCATAACGTCACTGTTGATGATCAAATGATGGAATTATATCCAAGCGCGAAAGTTCAAAACAATGGCTAACCAAAGCACTACCTGTATAACCAACTCACCTCGCGTACAAAATTACTGCGCGTACTATGACGTCACTGACCATAACGTCACATAATGGAATTATATTGAAGTGCGCAAGTTCAAAACAATGACTAACCAAATCACTATGATTTCGACCTAATTGACACGCGCACAAAATTACTGCGCGTAGCATGACGTCACTCACTGACCATGACGTCAAATAATGGAATTACATTACATATGCGCAAGTTCAAAACAATGGCTAATCAAATCACTACCTGCTTGACCAAATCACCTCGCGCACAAAATTACTGCGCGTAGTAGTTTATAGTTTAATGACGTCACTGCATCAAGACGTCACATGATGGAATTATATTCAAGTGCGCAAGTTCAAAACAAGGTCTAACCAAACCACTACCTGTATAACCAAATCACCTCGCGTACAAAATTACTGCGCATACCATGACGTCACTGACCATGACGTCACATGATGGAATTATATTCAAGTGTGCAAGTTCAAAACAATGGCTAACCAAAGCACTACCTGTATAACCAACTCATCTCGCGTACAAAATTACTGCAGTTTATAGTTTGATGACGTCATACAGGGTGCGCACGCTGACGCTCGCAACAAACAAACATGTCCAGACACGTCTCGAGTACGAAATTTATAAGAGACACGAATTTGGGTACTACCGTACGGAAATGATACCAAACGTATAATTCCAAGATGGCCGCTCTGTTCGAAAAAACGAGGCTATAGGTTCTGATATAACGAAGTCCTATATGTAATCTACATTTCGTATACATTATTTCAGATAAAACGACCTCTGCTGAATTTATAATCCTTTTATTATATAAATTACGCCTTATTATAACACCACATTTTAGACATGTCATCGTCAACCAAATAAGGGCTCGGTCCCTTAGCAGAGCCTCGGCCTACAGGCCAAGCAATTTCGTGTGTGACATATACAAATGCTGTTTGGTATATTATATTATATTTTTATATTTACGATAATAGCTCCTATGTTTTAACATGGTTAAAATTCCCTATCCTTTAACCCAGGAGCGCCCCAATGAAAAATTCCTATCTTTTAACATGGGGTAAAAATTCCCTATCCTTTAAACCCGCGCGCGCCCCGGAGCAAAATCCCTATCTTTTAACATGGGATTTCCTCCAGTGAACGGATTGCGTCCATCGTAAACCACCTACCTTACTACTGATGCGGCCGCGTTCGGAAGCGTTTGCAAAGTAATACTTACATACAACTTTCTACTAAACATCCAGTTTGTTATATTTGTATTGGATGGAGTTGATACCGGACGAATGCTTAACGCATGTTACGACGACGTTTACTAGTTATACGCGCACACAAGTAGTATATCGCTTGACGTAGAAGGGGTCGTTGGTGCGCCTCGGTGGAACCCCATGTTAAAAGTTAGGGGAAAATGTTCTCGTCCACCGGACCACACCAAAAATATATTGCCAGGAAGAAGGAGCCATATGGCGCGGCGTGGTTGAAAATGGAGCCAGACCTATGTTAAAAGATACGAACATTTTCCCAATGTTAAAAGATAGGGAAGTTTCCCATGTTAAAAGATAGGTTCGTTTGAGACAATATATACCGAACAGCATTTGAACCTGTCACACAGGAGACAGGTTGGTCCGTAGGCAGAGGCTCCGCCTAGTGACTGAGCCCTTGTTTGATCGATGACGACGTGTCTAAGATGTGGTGTTATAATAATGCGTGATTTATAATAAAAACATTATAAATTCAACTGATGCCTATTTATCTGAGGTACTGAGGTATACTAAATGAAGAATACATATAGGAAGATGTCATACCAGAACCTTTTTTAACAGGATGACCATCTTGGAAATAAACCCCTGGTATTATTTCCGTACGGTAGTACCTAAATTCATGCCGTTATGAAAAATTCATGCCGTTATGAAAAATTCATAACCTGGCATTGATAACCGAAAATGGACACAAATAAACATTACACTTTGATTATAATTATATTTCAGTATCATTTAGAGTACATAGGCAATAACTTATAAGTATAACCTATATTCCACGCAGTGAATAATACTACCATTCATAACCTGGCATTGACAACCAAAAATGGTCATAAATAAATATTATACTTTTATTATAATAATATTAGTATAATCTATAATGCATACTTTTTTCACTGTTAGAAATTTATTCTTTTATGGGATGAACTATAAGAATAGGTCAATCATGTCATGGAACACGCTATGAATAATCCTAAAATTCATAACCTGATTGACAACCGAAAACGGACACAAATAACTTATAGGTGATGAAATATAAAATAAGTCAATCATGTCATGGAATATGTCGTTACACATGCTGACAGACCCGAATATATTTCTACAACCTACGTATAGCTTACAATCACAGGAACTTCTCTGTTAAATCATTAAAACTAGTAGCTATCTGCGTAGGTACAATAGTTATTTTTATATCACGCCCTTGCATACACTTTTGATTTGTTCATGAAAATGGCAGGAATTAAGTGAAAATGATGTCATTAAATAAGTACGCATAGTAATTAGGTCAAATTTTTAGTAATTCGGCTAGCCAACATTCTGAACATGCTCGTATGTATATAATTTCGTTCAGTGACATTATTAAATACGTACGCGAGGTAGTTCGGTCCAACTTGTAGTAATTCGGCTAGCCAACATTCGGAACTTGCGCGTATTTAAATAATTTCGTTCAATCACGTCATTAGTGTAGGACTGGTCTAGTATTCTGGATTAGACAAGTGTGTATCACGTGCATCGAAACTGCTTTCAACTAGAATACATACCATATTGAACGTATTGACTTGTATCCCTTATGCATCACTTGTATTGTCTTACCTATCATTCATGTCATAGTTTGACATATTGGTCTAGCCAGAAGTGCCATCTAGTGACTCTGTATGTCAGTTCGGGGTAACCCGTTCGTGTATTGACCTACCAAGAAGCCCCACCTAGTGATTTTATAGAAGTTATGAAACATTTCTAAGTCTCAACTGTATAAATATTTTCTAAGTGCGACTATGAAAAATTTCCAAGTACTAAATTTCTAAGTACGGTAATAGGCAAGTAGAACTCGTGAAACTGACAAACAAACCTAAAACCCCACTTGTAAAACTTACAAAGTCGCAAACTTACACTGCCAAACTTGCAAACAAATTTACAAACACACATTTAAACTTGCAAAGTCAAAACCTTTCACTGACAAACTTGCAAACAAACTTACAAACACACTTTTAAACTTACAAAGACGCAAACTTTCACTGACAAACTTGCAAACAAACTTACAAACACATTTTAAACTTATAAAGTTGCAAACTTACACTGTCAAACTTGGAAACAAACTTACAAACATACATATAAACTTGCAAAGACGGAAACTTACACTGACAAACTTGCAAACAAACTTAAAACACACTTGTAAAACTTGCTACGTTGCAAATTTACACTGTTAAACTTGCAAATAAACTTACAAACACACTTTTAAACTTACAAAGTTGCAAACTTTCACTGAAAAACTTGCAAAACAAACTTAAAACACACTTGTAAAACTTACAACATCGCAAACTTACACTGTCAAACTTGCAAACATGCTTACAAACATACATTTAAACTTGCAAAGACGGAAACTTACACTGAAAAACTTGCAAACAAACATACAAACACAATTTAAAATTTACAAAGTTGCAAGCTGGTCTAAGATTCGTTAGTACAAATCGTTGATCTAAGTTTGGTTCGTCGAACTCGCTGATCTAAGACTTATTAAAATAACTCAAATCACTCAGTCAACTCACTCAAATCACTCACCCAAACCGCTAAAATCATTCAAGTCACTCACTCAACTCAATCAAACCACTCACGCAAATCGCTCACTCAGTTCACTCAACTCTCTCACTCAAATCACTCAACTCAATCTACTCACACAAATCACACAAATCACTCATATCACTCACTCAACTCACTCAAATCACCCAAATCACTCAAATCAATCACTCAAACCACTCACTCAACTAAATCAATCCCTCAGTCAACTCACTCATTCAACTCACTCAAATCACTATCGCACCTCACTCAAATCACTCAAATAACTAACTCAATTCACTCAAATCACTTAAATCTCTCGCTTATCTCACTCAAAACACTGAAATCACTCACTCAACTCACTCAAATCATTTACTCAATTCACACAAATCACTCACTCAACTCACTGACCTCACTCACTCAACCCACTCAAATCATTCAATTAACTCACTAAATTCACTTAAATCGCTCACGTATCTCACTCAAAACACTCAAACCATTCACTCAATTCACTCAAATCACTCACTGAAATCACTCACTCATATCACTCATTCAAATCATACAGATCACTAAAATCACCCAATCAACTCACTCACTCAACTCATTCAGTCAACTCACTCAACTTACTGACAACTATGAAACATTTACGAGTCTTTATAAAAATTGTGTAAGTTCTAAATTTTTAAGTCCTCCCAACTTTGAAAAATTTCTAAGTCCTAACTTTATCAATATTTCTACATCACGAGTTTATAAAATTTCTAAGTTCCAATTTAATTTTTTATAGAATTTGTTGCGACTTAGTATTTTTTATGGTTGGTAGAACTTAGGAATGATAAATTGTTCATAGTTGGGACATAGACATTTTGATTAAGGTGGGACTTAGAAAATGTTTATAAAGTTGGGATTTAGACATTTTTCATAGTTGCGACATAGAAATGTTTATAAAGTTGGAATTAGAAATTTTATATCAACTCAGGACTTAGAAATATTGATAACGTTAGGACTTTGACATTTTTAGTAGTTGACGGTGAGTTGAGTGAGTGAGTTGAGTGAGTGATTTAAGTGAGTAGAGTAAGTGATTTGAGTGAATTGTCTGAGTGATTTGAGTGAGTTGAATGAATTGAGTGAATTGTGTAAGTGATTTGAGTGAGTAATTTGAGTGAGTTAAGTGAATGATTTGAGTGAATTGAAAGAGTCATTTGAGTAATTTGAGTGAGAAGAGTGAGTTGATTGAGTGATATGTGTGAGGGGTTTGTGTTAGTTGAGTGAATATAGTGAATTGAGTGATTTGAGAGAGTTGAGTGAGTTGAGCGAGTTCAGCGAGTTCAGCGAGTTGAGCGGGTTGAGCGAGGTGAGTGAGTTGAGTGAGTTAAATGAGTTGAATGAATTGGGTGAGTTATTTCAGTGAATTGAGTGATTGATTTATCTATATCTTGCTGATTTGAGTGATTTGAGTAAGTAGAATGAGTGAATTGAGTAAGTGATTTAAATGATTGGAGATAGTTGAGTGAGTTGAGTGAGGTAGTTGAGTGAGCTGAGTGAGTTGGGTGGGTTGAGCGAGTTGAGCGAGTTGAGCGAGTTGAGTGAGGTAGTTGAGTGAGTTGAGCGAGTTGATTGAGCGAGTTGATTGAGTGAGTTGAGTGGGTGATTTGAGTAAGTAGAGTGAGTGATTTGAGCTAATTGATTGAGTGAGTTGAGTGTGTTGAGTGAGTGATTTGAGTTAATTGAGTGAGTGAGTTGAATAAGTTGAGTGAGATGAGTGAGTGATTGAAGGATTGTGTAAGTTGAGTGAGTGATTTGAATTATTTTAGTGTGTGGGTTGAGTGATTTGAGTGATTTGAATGAGGTGAGTGAGTGATTTAGGTGATTTGAGTGAGTGAGTTGAGTGGATGAGTTGAGTGAGTGATTTTTCTGAGTTGAGTGATTTGTTTGAGTTGGATGAGTGAGTGAGTGAGTGAGTGAGAGAGAGAGTGAGTGAGTGGGTGAGTGAGTGAGTGATTGTGTGAGTTGAGTAAGTGATTTGTGTGATTTGAAAAAAATGATTTGAGAGTGTTGAGTGAGTGATTTGAGTGAGTTCAGTGAGTGATTGGAGTGATTTGAATGATAATTAGACCAGTGAGTTCGACGAAACAAACATAGATCAACGATTTGCACAAACCAAACTTAGACCAGTTTAAAAGTGTGTTTGTAAGTTTGTTTGCAAGTATGTCAGAGAAAGCTTGCGACTTTGTAAGTTTAAAAGTGTGTTTGTCAGTTTGTTTGCAAGTTTGCCAGTGTACGTTTCCGTCTTTACAATTTAAAATGTATGTTTGTAAGTTTGACAGTGTAAGTTGTAACGTTGTAAGTTTAAAAGTGTTGTTGTAAGTTTGTTTGCAAGTGTGTCAGTGAACGTTTGCGACTTTGTAAGTTTAAAAGTGTGTTTGTAAGTTTGTTTGCCAGTTTAAGAGTGTACGTTTGCAACTTTGTAAGTATAAAAGTTTGTTTGTAAGTTTGTTTGCAAGTTTGCATCTGTAAGTTTCCGTCTTTGCAAGTTTAAATGCATGGTGGTAAGTTTGTTTACAAGTTTGGCATTGTAAGTTTGCAACTTTGTCAGTTTAAAAGTGTGTTTATAAGTTTGTTTGGAAGTTTGTCTGTGAAAGTTTGCGAGTTTGTAAGTTTAAAGTGTGTTTGTAAGTTTGTTTGCAAGTTTGTCAGTGAAAGTTTGTGACTAAAATATTTATACAGAATTTTTTCATAGTCAGACTTAGAAAATATTTATACAGTTGAGACTTAGAAATTTTTCATAATTGCTATAAAGTCACTAGGTGGGGGCTTCTTGGTAGGTCAATACATGAACTGTTTACCCCAAACTGACATAAAGAGCCACTAGGTGGCACTTCTGGCTAGACCAATAGGACAAACTATGACATGAATGATAAGTAAGAGTATATACAATTTATGTATAAGTTATACAAGTCAAAGTCAACGTTCAATATGGTATGTATTATAGTTGAAAGAAGTGTCGATGCACGCGATATAGTACTAGTCCAGTACACTTGACCAGTCCTACACTAAAGACGTCATTGAACGAAATTATTTAAATACGCGCAATTTCCGAATGTTGACTAGCCGAATTACTACAAGTTGGACCGATCTACCATGCGTACTTATTTAATAACGTCACTGAACGAGATTATTTGCATACGCGTAAGTTCTAAATGTTGGATAGTCGAATTACTATAAATTTGACCTAATTACCACGCGTATTTATTTAATGACGTCACTGAACGAGATTACTTACATATGCGTAAGTTCCAAATGATGCCAGCCGAATTACTACAAGTTTGACCTAATTAGCTCGCGTACTTATTTAATGACGTCACTGAGCGAAATTATACATACGGGCAAGTTCAGATTGTTGGCTAGCCGAATTACTACAAGTTTTACCTAATTACCATGCATTCTTATTTAATGACGTCATTTTAATGAATTCCTGCCATGAACAAATCAAAACTTTTGTAAAGACGTGATATAAAAATAACTATTGTACCTACGCAGATAGCTACTAGTTTGAGTGATTTAACAGAGAAGTTCCTGTGATTGTAAGCTATACGTAGGTTGTAGAAATATATTCGGGTCTGTCAGCATGTGTAACAACGTATTTCATGACATGATTGACCTATTTTATATTTCAACACATAAATGAATACATTTCTAACTGTGAAAAAGGTATGTATTATAGGTTATACGTTATTTGTGTCCCTTTTCAGTTGTCAATGCCAGTTTATTAATTTTAGTATTATTCATACCGTGTTCCATGACATGATTGACCTATTTTTATAGTTCACCCCCATAAGAGAATACATTTCTAACTGAAAAAATATGTATTGTAGATTATACTAATATTATTATAATAAAAGTATAATATTTATTTGTGCCCCAAGTTATGAATTTTAGTATTATTCATAGTGTGGAATATAGGTTATACTTATAGGTTATTGTCCATGTACTCTAAAATATACAGAAATATGATTTAGTAAACAATGACTGTAGTGTATTTGATTTTGTTAAGAGTAACATGTCTGCGTATTATGTAGTTTGAAATAGTTCATATTTGTCATAAGTCCCCACATCAACAGAAAACACTCGTGATCATTGAACAGTAACAAGTGTACCGAAGCAAATTGTCAAATAGGCGTCAGTTTGACTGATTCACCACGCGCGCCTACGCAGATAGCCGGTCAGTTTGATTAATTTACTATGCGTACCTACGGAGATAGCCGTCAGTTTGACTGATGTAGCAGACACACACACACAGAGAGAGAGAGAGAGAGAGAGAGAGAGAGAGAGAGAGAGAGAGAGAGAGAGAGAGAGAGAGAGAGAGAGAGAGAGAGAGAGTGAGAGAGACAGAGAGAGAGACAGAGACAGAGACAGAGACAGAGAGTGAGAGACAGAGAGTGATAGACAGAGAGAGAGAGAGAGAGAGAGAGAGAGAGAGTAGAGAGAGAGAGAGAGAGAGAGAGAGAGAGAGAGAGAGAGAGAGAGAGAGAGAGAGAGAGAGAGAGAGAGATCATTCGTTACTGCTTTGATGGTAGCAGGCCTTCAATATAGTTCTTGCAAATGTCGGCTAACCGAATTACTACCAGTTTGACCAATTTATCATGCGTATTTATTTAGTGACATCATTTTCACCGAATTATCGCCATATTTACCAATTTCCCGCCATTTTCCATGAAGCAATGAAAACTGTATGCAAGCACATAATGTAAAAATAACTATCGTACCTACGCACATAGCTATCAGTTTGAGTGATTTAGCAGAGAAGTTCCTGTTTTATAGATTGATTATAAGCTATAAGTAGGTTTTAGAAATGTATAGGAGTCTGTCAGTAAGTGCAATGACATGACTGATGAATTTCATAACATCTGTGACCTATTTTTTATAGTTCACCACATAAAAGGCACGAATTTAAGCAATACCGTTCAAAAATAATACCAAAGGTCTAATTCCAAGATGGTCGTCCTGTTCGAAAAACCGAGGCTATAGGTCCTGTTATAACATCGTCATTTATGTATTCTACAGTATTATACAGTACTTCAGATAAATAGGCATCCGTTTAATTTATAATGTTGTTATTATAAATCACGCCTTATCATCGACCAAACAAGGGCTCAAGTACCTTGGCGGATGGTCTGCTTACGGGCCAACCAGTCTCGTGTGTGACAGGTTCAAATGCTGTTGGATATATTTTGTCTCAAACGAACCGATCTTTTAACATGGGGAAATTTCCCTATCTTTTAAAATTGTGAAAATTTCACTATCTCTTTACATAACAGTCCAGTAGAAATCGGCACATTTTTTTTACCAAACCCGGACATTTTGGTTAAAAAGCCAATTTTTGTTTTAAGATATCCAGTGGTGTTTCCTGAACTTCCAGAAAAAAACAACCAAAATCAACCCTGGGGAACCTCGATTTTTTTTATGAACAATATACGTACCCTGTCAGTCGCTTTTTGTAACATTTTCTTTTTATTGGCTGTCCATACATAAATGCAAATGAGTTTTGGCGCACTGACTTCAACTGGCCAGCAAGTTAACGGTTAGGATACTTGAGTTGATTTGTTTTTTATGTATCCATTAACTCACTAATATAAGAAATCAAGCATTTGCCACAAGATTAGATCTTGCCATTGTGCATCGAAAGCCAATGTTTTAAAATCCAAACACGAGCGATAATATCACATATATATTAATTGGACCAAAATGGAAACATTCATTCTAAGATAGCATTTTAAATCATAAATATATGTTTGAATAATTATATAAAGTAAAGTTAGCAACTGTTACTGAACATATTACCCATAATTATAGTACACATAGTCATATTATGAAGATTGCCTAGAAAATAGTCATACATCTTTTTTCAGGAACGGGTCACTGATATGGAGCAACGTGTCATTTGTTAAGAAGGTGGTGGTGGCTTAATGGTTAAACTTACAAAGAAAGGGATATATTCATTGGTGGCGGGGTCAAAACTACGAGGTGATGGGTTGGCCGAACAATTCAATAATGCAGGTGATCATTATGTCCATGAAAAAGTGATGACTTACAACTGCCTAAAAATATGACTAAATCATCTCAGGCAACAAACCAGATTGTTACTGGGGTCATAGCTGATTAGAGAGTCAATGTAGACCAAACTGGATATCGGGATGAAAATCCACCAGAAGATCACAGATAAGAAATATGGAGACATCGTTCTCGGGACGTCAGACCAAGTGAAAATCTTCGCAGTTATGAGGAAAATTGTCAAACGGAAAGATGGAAAAGAAGTGCGCATGTCGTCGATGGAGCAGTGCCATAGACTATTGGCCAGGGCATATACTTCTGGACCACCAGATCGCAGTGTCTTCTCACATGAGCTAGCAGCCGTAGCCCCAGCTTTATTCCACGACAACGGCACAATGCGAAGGCCAGTGAAGTCTAAATTAGTTTCGTACATCGCCACCCTCGATCCCTGTGTTGTGTGCAATGATAAAACTGACGTCAAAGCCACAGTTGTGGATGGATGGGGAAAAGGAGATGTGTAAGTGCTTGCCTTTTGCACACGCTATGTCTGGCTGTGACACAACGTCAGGTATCTACGGTATTGGCAAAGTCAAATACATGAAAGTTCTAGGATATTCAACAGAGCTAAGAACATCCTTTGCCATATTCGGCAGTAACACTGCATCGAGCGGCGACATTGCAACAGCTGGGGAGCGGTATATGGTATCGCTTTACACCAACATCAACTGAAATATAAGTCTCGACGACATACGATACATGCACATAATTTCATCAAAGTATGTCGCCATTGAAAGAATGCCGTCGACAAGTCGAGCATGCTACTTCCATTCACTCAGAGTGCACCTACAGGTTTCTACTTGGGTTAACCTGAAGACGGTATTGAACAGAAAAGAGTATGGCTTTCACTGTGACGAACACTCACCAATCACAGTCAAAGAAACAGCACCCGAACATCTTCTACAAGAGATCCGTTGCTCTTGTGTGTGTCTTGCAAGTGCTCAAAGAAGTGTCGTGCCTGTAGCGTCCACTGCAACTGTCAAGGACAGTGCGCAAACGGCCCAACTCTTGTACAGCTACCCGACAGTAGCGACGATGACAATGCTGATGATGATGTTTAACAAATAATGTATTAGAAGATTACAGGTAGGACATTCATGATCTCTCCTAATTATATGCAAGATTGAATGCTATACCATTCACTGTTTGGGATATAAGTGACATTCATGTCATCCTAGTTAAGATGTTAATTAAATCCCAGAAAAACCTTTTGGACGGAGTGGTATATAAGAAATATATTACTAATTAATTGATTAATTAATTACTTGATTAATTAAACTCCATCATTAATGTGTGGCTTAATAGATCAGTATACATATAATTACAAACGTATTAACCAATAAATGAAACAGTTAAAAATATGATTAACAAACGCAAACAAAAAATGTTACTTCGAAATTGCACCGAAACACCTCAAAACAAAGATTGGGGTAAAAACCAAGTTCCCCAGAATTTATTTTGGTTGGGTTTTGTTTGGAAGTTCAGGAAACCCTACTGGTCACCCGTAAAACAAAAAATGTTTTTTTAATCAAAATGTCCGGGTCATCGTCAATTTCTACTGGACTAATAGGTCTGGCTCCATTTTTCATCACGGCCGCGTCATCTGGCTCCTTCCTCCCGGTAATACATTTTGGTGCGGTCCGGTGGAAGATATAATTTTCCCTATCTTTTAACATGGGGTTCCATCGAAGCGCACCAACGACCCCTTCTACAAACATGATATACTACTCAAACACAATAACAGTTATGTAACTCGCACCAATATCGACCTACTTATTTTATATTTGTTTTATTAGTGATGCTGGTTACGTGCGAAGTCGACACGATGCACATCAATTGTCCGTCTGGCACCATCAACGTCATTTCCGCCTTCTACGGACGATCTGACTGGACCACGTGCCCGCATCCGTCAATACACACGGCGTCGTGTAATCTAATTGGAGTTATCGACGATGTGCGGGCCATCTGCCAGGACAAGACAACGTGCAATGTCGACAGTTCATTCCCGGATCCATGTCCGGGAACTTACAAGTACCAGAATGTCACCTACGAATGTCGCTGTAAGTAGATCAAAGTGGAATGTCTTCGTTTGAGAGATGGCGCTAGGAAGAGAATAGCTGGCCTATACTGGTCGCTTCCATTACAACTATAACTATAAAAATAAAACACCCCACACTGAGTGTAACATCATAATGCAAATGCCCGTTGAATGAAGTGACAAACGAACGAAACACTTTATGATCGTGTTTACGTGAACATTTGCAATCACGTAAGTTACTTATTTACATTTAAAGCTAATCTTAAAACACTATTTTAGACTCGCTCTTAATGCATAGTCTTCGTACGTCACCATTGCGTATTGTATTATCACAATATATTTTATTATTTTAATATAACAATTAATAATGCATTATTCCAATTATCTACTAATTGATATTTAATGGCTATTGATTATCCACTGTTGTATTAAATCTTATTTCAATACATCTGCCATTTTTATTTATTCCGTTATTTAGCTATCAGTGTCACTTTATATTTCATACAAATTTATTTGCGTGGTACATTTGACCTAGTTAAGCATACAAAGTCTGAGGAATTCTGATTTAGTTTACTTGTATTATTATACTTATTCTTAAGCATATTAATGGACTGTTGTAAAAACTTTTCTACAGTTTTACTTTGGATTTTTGTGTAGAAATAAAGTTAATTTTATATAGTATCGTATCCGTTGCATTTGAATGCCAGAGTCTGCCGTGTGTCGTCGTCACGGATGGCTTCACATGCGGCTATTTTCTTACTGGAACGTTTCCTGGATCAATATGTTACCATAATTTTTATTAATAGTTTTATGGTATAATAAGATGCTGTGGTAATAGAGCTCTCTCTTCATTAGCAGTCGTTGTGCCGTTTTGACCATTAGTAAGCCTAACTCTGTTTTTTATCTTTTAGACGATGTGTCTTAATCAACTCATCCACCTACTTACATTATGTGTATCACTCTTTTGATGTACGCAAGTAACAATAATCATAGCTATCGGTGTAATTATTTGTATCACTTAGCAATTTTATATACACAACATTATGTTAATATTACTAAGCACAAGTATGACCATTTCTGTAAACGTAGGCTCAGTACATGAGACAAGATGGCCGACGAGGTGTAGACAAGTCTGTGTTGTTCCCGCGATTTCCATTGTACATTGTGGTTAGGAAACAATGATACGACCTATTGCCTCGTAAGCAGAACTATGATGCCGACATGCAATATACAAGCTCTTTTTAAAGTGGGTGAACTCGGTGTGGAAATTGAACATCTTCAACGGAAAGTTTCGGATACGCATTGATTCTCGCTACGCATCGCTGACTTCGCTGACTCAACGCACGCCAGTGACTGGCAGCCCTTGCATGACTTACGCAATACCCTGTCTTACGTAAAACTCGACAACAGACATGCCTAGGCCTAGAAAGACAAGCTCCGTGTCCACTGGCGTTGACCAGCTGGCACTCAGGATAATAGAACTTTTAAATGACTCCGCGGTTTTAGACAAGATGAAATCTGTGCTGTTCCCGGGCGAACTATCTGAATTGCCCAAACTCTAGACAACACAGTCAGACCGCGACAAGTCATCATACGTTTCCGCAGCGAGAGAACACACGACATAGTCTTCAAACAACGAACTGCACTGCAATCGTTGAACGACGGAAAATCAGAGCATATGTCAAAGATCTACATTAATGAGGGCTTAGCATATCTGCGCTCGAAAATGGCCTATCAAGCGAGACAACTGAACAAAGACAACAAGATAAGTGACTGCTGGACATTCAGTGGAAAGTTACTGATCAAGGACAAAAACAATGTTGTCCACATAATGAGTGCCAGGATTGATCTCCACAAATACGAGTAATGTGTATCATTAACTCCGTGGCCACTCACCCGACTTGGACATTTAAAATAGTAAGTTATTTTTACACTGAGTTGTAAAAGTACATATTGTTTTACTTTAGCTTACATAAATTGTGTTAATATTTGTTGTTATGCATTTTTATGTTATTATTTACGAGTAGTATCCATAACTGTATTTGTTGGTATTGTCCAGTTTTTCCTTTTTTATGGAATGGTTAAATTGTCTGACCAATATATTTACTCCGACTTGGATATTTAAAATAGTAAGTTATTTTTACACTGTGTTGTAAGAGTACATCGTTTTTTGAAATGCAAATATGACTTTAGTTCACATAAATTGTGTAAATATTTTTTTTAAATGCATTCTTATGTTATTATCTACGTCTACTATTATTTTTACATTATTTTTACATTGAGTTGTAAAAGTACATTATTTTTTGCAATGCCAATATGACTTTAGTTCACATAAACTGTATTAATATTTTTTTTATGCATTTTTATGTTATTATTTACATGTACTATAAATAACTGTTGTCTGACCAATATATTTACTCTGACTTGGATATTTGAAATAGTAAGTTATTTTTACACTGAGTTGTAAAAAGTACATTATTGTGGCAATGCCAATATTTATTTCACATAAAATGTGTTAATATTTTTGTTATGCATTTTTATGTTATTATTTATGTGAACTATGTATTGTCCAGTTTTTCTTGTTTATGAAATGGTTAAATTGTCTGACCAAGTATATTTACTCCTGTGATAACCAGTCTTAAGTCAACATTATATCAGGCATTTAATTAATTATATTGGTGTTCTCTCATTTCAATGTATGATTATGTTGGTTAAAACATCTACCATGAGTTGGTTTAAAATGCATTAGAATGTTGACTAAAATGCACTAGAATGCTTTAGCTCCTGCCACTAGAAATAGAGTTTTATTATTATGTTTCTTTTTCGAGCCATCTTGTCAAATGATCCTGATTTTTTTTCTATTACATCGCTTTTTTCTTTCTTATATTTTTCTAAACATAATCTGTTTTTATCTATCTCTGACACTTTAATAAGTAGCTACTTATCATGCACCGCTTTAACTTTACATGAACAAAAAAAAAAATTGCTAAAACAAAATATTATAACACAATAATCGTGTAAGCTTGCTCACATTACATACATGCTCACATTACATACATGCTCACATTACATACATGCTCATATTACATACATGCTGATATTACATACATGCTCATATTCATATCATGTTTTTTTTCTTATCTTTTTTGTTGATTTTGACTCAGGTGATGTATTAATATGATTCAGGTAATGCAGTAATCCAGATCAATTTTTATTATAAAAGGTGGCTCCTCGATAGCGACTATTATAGTCTTAGAGAAGTCTCCTGACCCTACTTTTTGTTATTTACCATGCATTATACCATGTTTATCATAAGGTTATATATTTGTATTATTTTAATTTTATTTGTGACATGGATGTATTGTATGTATAATCAAATGTCTGGGTGAATGTCTTTAGATACAAATAATGCAAACAACGAGCCACAAGTAATACACTGCTCTTCCTATTATGACATTGATAAATTCACCAACCTAGCAAACAAAAACATAAACAGTTCTACTATTCTAAGCTCTAACATTCAGTTCAGACTTTAACATTACCTTACTTAAAATAAACGATAACAGAACATACCGTGATTTTTTGATACTTTAACATCACATAGTCTTTACCCCCAAATAACATTCCCAACTCGTTTTATGAGAACCAACGGAACACTAATAGATAACCTTTTTTGCTCACTAAAACAATTTATATTAGAAAGTACTGCTGGGATTTTCACAAACACTTTTTCAGACCATCAACCTTATTTTTTAATAATAGACACTAAAAGCTTAAAGCTGAACTTCCTCCGAAAATGTGTAAACATTAACATACAAAGTGTTGAGCCCATGCAGAAAGTCAATATTGAAATTGGTTATCATAAATTATACAACAAACTACATAACCAACAAGATGAAGATCCCAACGTAAATTACAATGTAATGCATGATGAAATCATGCGTGCTAAAAGTAAGTACATGCCTACTAAAATAATGAAATTTAATAAGTACGAACATAAAAAATCGACGTGGATCACCCAAGGTTTGCTCAAATCTATTAGATATCGTGACATTCTTTAAACAATTGAAAATGTCTAACCCTAACTCACCAGACTATGAGATTCTTAATACTAATCTCAAACTTACAACACCATATTAAAAAGAAATATCCATGCAGCTAAACAAATCTACTTTGAATCACGATTTAACAAATTCAAAAAAGATATAAGAAGTACGTGGAAAACAATAAACGAAATTCTCTCAAAAAATAAAATAAAGAAGACATCTTCATCAACAATTAAAGTAAATGGTACTAGCATAACAGATAAATCAGAAATAGCAAATAAATTCAATAACTATTTTACTAATAGGGGTCAAACTATTGCAGAAGACATTAAATATATATGGAAAAAAATATGACTACTACTTAACTACAAAAGGTAGATCTGTTCTTTAATTTAAGAATGTTGGTGAAGAAACAGTGAGGTAAGCAATAAATGATCTCCCAACCAAACACAGCAGTGGATTTTATGGTATTTCATCAAAACTGTTAAAAATAATTGAACCGTCAATACTTAAATCATTATCCTTAGTAATTAACCAAGACAGTTATTAATACAGGCATATTTCCTGATAAACTTAAAATTACAAAAGTAGTACAAATTTTCAAAAAGGATGACCCAACTCTATTAACAAATTACAGGCCTATTTCTCTCCTTCCAACTATTTCTAAATGTTAGAAAAAATAATCCACAATCAGTTATCCGATTGTTTTATTGATTATAAGTTATTTTATGATAATCAATACGGATTTATACCTAACCATTCAACAAAATATGCATCACTTGAACTAGTTGATAGAATAATTACTCAAATGGACACAAATAAATTACGATTAGTATTTTTCTTGACCAATTTAAAGCCTTTGATACTACTGACCATTCGATATTATTAAACAAGTTAAGATTTTATGGCATAGATGGAAAGACTCATCTCTTATTCAAAAGCTATTTAAGCATCCGGAAGCAGTACACCGAATTTGAAGGTACTACATCTGATATGTTACCTATATATATATATTATATATATAAATGCCTTTTCATAAGCAAGCCAAATGTTTAACTTTATAATATATATATGCTGATGATACCATTTTATTTAGCACCATTGACACCTTTAATGATAAAGCACGTTATAGAAGTATAGACTCGGTAACAAATGAAGACCTCCTCAAAATAATTGAGTGGCTTAATAATAATAAGTTGTCACTAAATAAAAGTAAATCTAAATATACGACCTTCCAAATGCCAAGCAAACCTATATAGAGCTTATTTCTAAAAATCGATAATATAAACATCGAGAGAGTAGAAGAATTTAAATTCTTAGGTTTAACTCTAGATACTAGCTTAAATTGGAAAGAACACACTGAAAAAATATCAAACAAGTTTTCAAAAGTTATAGGAATAACATATTGAAACATGTGCTACCTTTAGAAATAAAAATTATTTTATTTAATGCACTGCTACTATCTCATATTAATTATTGTATTATGACATGGGGATACCAAGGAAACAGATTGATGAAAATTCAAAAGAAAGCAGTGCGAATTATCACACTAACCAAATACAATTCACATACAGAACTGCTTTTTATTACAAAAATAGACATCAAAATATACCACTTTACTTATTAAATTGGCAGATAATTCCAAATGCCAGCACACGCAAATATGACACTCGGAGAGCAACTGAACTACACACTTTCGTAACTAATGAATTTGATAAAAAAAATGTCTTAAATAAAACCTACCTCATGTTATAAATAATATCCCAAGACAAGATAGTGACCCATAGTTTGAGAGGATTCTCAAGTTATGCCAAACACCATATGCTACAAAAATACGCCAGGTGCAATATACCACAATGCTACATATGCCAACTAAATTAATGTAGTATAAATGAGTAATACAGTTAATACAAATACAACTACTAAATATGTATAGTCACTTGCATGACTACACGTGCACATGGGTACACAACACCCATGTGATGGTGATTTTATGATCAAAAGGATACTGGAACTTTGCATAGGCTGTGGATGCAGGTGGAACTTTCTTTCTCATAGTGTCAATGGTTGACAGGAAATTACAATGAATGATGGATCCGGTGATCAGTTTTAGTTACAAACCGACATGAGACCCTGCTACACTAATAAGGGCATGTGCGCTAAAAAGAAGGAATACGGTATACACCAATTTATACAGAGCAAAACAAAATTTATTTTGACGCAGCTAGTTAGATATATGCATACGCTGAACATGTTCTTATTTTATTCACACAAACACATATTTATTTTATTTTAGTACGCCCAGTGACGACAATTACGTGCGAAGTCGACACGATGCACATCAATTGTCCGTCGGGCACCATCAACGTCATTTCCGCCTTCTACGGACGATCTGACTGGACCGCGTGCCCGCATCCGTCAATACACACGGCGTCGTGTAATCTAGATAGAGTTATCGACGATGTGCGGGCCATCTGCCAGGACAAGACAACGTGCAATGTCGACAGTTCATTCCCGGATCCATGTCCGGGAACTTACAAATACCAGAATGTCACCTACGAATGTCGCTGTAAGTAGATCAAAGTGGATTGTCTTCGTTTGAGAGATGGCGCTAGGTAGAGACTAGTTGGCCTATACTGGTCGCTTCAGTTACAACTGTAACTATATATAAAACACCCCACACTGAGTGTAACATCATAATGCAAATGCCCGTTGAATGAAGTGGCAGACGAACGAAACACTTTATGATCGTGTTTACGTGAACATTTGCAATCACGTAAGTTACTTATTTACATTTAAAGCTAATCTTAAAAACACTACTTTAAACTCGCTCTTAAGACCTTAGACTTTGTACGTCACGCTTGAGTATTCTATTATCACAATATATTTTATTATTTTAATATAACAATTAATAATGCATTATTCCAATTATTTACTAATTGATATTTAATGGCTATTGATTATCCACTGTTGTATTAAATCTTATTTCAATACAACTGCCATTTTTTTATTTATTCCGTTATTTAGCTATCAGTGTTACTTTATATTTCATACAAATTTATTTGCGTGGTATATTTGACCTAGTTAAGCATACAAAGTCTGTGGAATTTTTATTTAATTTACTTGATTTATTATACTTATTCTTTAGCATATTAATGGACTTGTAAAAACTGTTCAACATTTTTACTTTGGATTTTAGTGTAGAAATAAAGTTATTATTATATAGTGTAGTATCCGTTGCATTTGAATGCCAGAGTCAGCCATGTGTCGTCGTCACGGATGGCTTCACATGCGGCAATTTTCTTATGGAAACGTTTCCTGGATCAATATGTTACCATAATTTATTATTTCTAGTAATGACTGGTTTTATGGCATACTAAGATGCTGTTGTAATATGGCGTATTATTTATTAAATGTATATTTCCTGCTAAATACCATATGACTTTTTCTCATCGATATACTCGTATTCATTCTTTTTAGCGTACAGTACGCTTACGAAATATTCTTAAAGTTACAAAAATTCTGTTTCTCAAACCAGTGTGAAAATGATAAAATGGTGACGCCACATGGTAGAAATTATGTGTATTTTTTACTGTTTCTACCGTACTCCTGTATGTAATAAATCATTTCCGTTTTAAAATAAACATAGCTCCATTTACACGCATGTCACTCTGGATTAGAAAACACAATTTTGTCAATTATTTATGGTTACCAAGTATTTCAAACTATCTCACATTAGAGAGATACGTTGGAAGACAAACGATCTGCATGACAGTAATTCTAAGACACGAAAAAGATCAAGATCACGTCATGCCATCCTCTGCGTACATTCAAGTTTAGTTCAGCCGGGATGACACATGACAACGTAACTGAAGCTAACTTGAAGTAATTTATACACCCATGTGATGGTGATTTTATGATCAAAAGGATACTGGAACTTTGCAAAGGCTGTGGATGCAGGTGGAACTTTCTTTCTCATAGTGTCAATGGTTGACAGGAAATTACAATGAATGATGGATCCGGTGATCAGTTTTAGTTACAAACCGACATGAGACCCTGCTACACTAATAAGGGCATGTGCGCTAAAAAGAAGGAATACGGTATACACCAATTTATACAGAGCAAAACAAAACTTATTTTGACGCAGCTAGTTAGATATATGCATACGCTGAACATGTTCTTATTTTATTCACACAAACACATATTTATTTTATTTTATTTTAGTACGCCCAGTGTCGACAATTACGTGCGAAGTCGACACGATGCACATCAATTGTCCGTCGGGCACCATCAACGTCATTTCCGCCTTCTACGGACGATCTGACTGGACCGCGTGCCCGCATCCGTCAATACACACGGTGTCGTGTAATCTAGATGGAGTTATCGACAATGTGCGGGCCATCTGCCAGGACAAGACAACGTGCAATGTCGACAGTTCATTCCCGGACCCATGTCCGGGAACTTACAAGTACCAGAATGTCACCTACGAATGTCGCCGTAAGTACCTCAATACTGTGCTATTCGTTACATGTATGTTACCCCTGAGTAGCCAAAATTGCGATGACAAATCAATAAATGGTAACCCATTTTCTAAGACTGGCACGTTGTTCTAAACTTGTATTATATAACTTTTCACTAAGTAAACTACACATTTTGTGAAAGAGCAGACCATGTTTTACTTATTGTCAGGTTTGTTATGTATTTTCGTTCATTTTTTGGAGATTTGCAAACCTATACACTATACATTTTTGGAAACGTTATGACATGGTGAATCTGAAAACCAATGTTTACCTTTTTATAGTATATATATATATATATCGGCCATCTTGGATTTTTTAAATGGTGGACACAGAAAACCTGTATTTCTCAATATATCAGATGCTAATCCACCCAGCCTTTTGACTGTCCAAAGGACAGGGACAAGGAGTCCAATTAGATCAATTACAATCGCATGGTGTTGTTGTGGTTGTCTCAGGTGTAGAGTGTGCATTGGTCCTACCGAGGGTAGTACCAGCACACACTCACACCAAAGGGAGAACCAATGTACACTCATACCAAACGTAGGACCAATACACACTCACATCAAACGTAGGACCAATACACACTCACACCAAAGGTAGGACCAACGTACACTCACACCAAAGGTAGGACCAACGTACTTAGCCGCAACTCAAATTCTTTCTTGCAGCATGACCACCTTAGCAAGGACGTCTCTTCCGCTACCTGGAATAAGCGAATAAGACAGAGAAGTAATCTGCAACAGGTGTGCTAAAGTGGCTGTATTGAACATGGGGAAATGTGAACCAGTTGGATATATCATAGAGTATTGCGATTAACTCAGCCCACCTCGGCAATATTGCTAATAAAGCTTGTTTTGAAACTGGATGTTTTGCTTACCATTTGAAAAGTGCGAACACTGCTACGAGTGTTACTACACACAATTTGGCGGGCAATATACCTTCAATACCGTCAACATATATATTCTGGTTTTAAGAATATCATAGAAAAACCGATGGAAAGTCGATACACTCCTGAACCGATGTTGTTGTTTAATACTAATTAGCGTCGTACGATTTTTACGAATTTAGTTTCTTGCGATTAGAAGATACACATTATATGATGTCAAAGCAATAAAGATAACTACAAGTTGATGCATCATTAATGTTATTGAAAAAAACACGTATGTGCTCGGTTGTCTTTCAATTAGCCTTTTGAATAACCTGCACGTTGTCGGTGCCTTGGAACATGATGTAGAGAGCACATTCCGTGTCCACGATAGAACTTGGCGAATAAACGCAGCTTACCACATGACACTCTCCTCTCAACGCACTGGTACTGTGACGCATAGCAATTGTAGAATTTATAGTGGACGAAATGTCAATAACGCGATTTCGTAAACCAAGCAAAGCAAGTAAACAGACTGTGATAGACTAGCAGTTTGTAAGAGAAACGTTTCCTAGAGGTGGCCGTTCTAAAGGTAAGTACTTACATAGAGCGGTACCCGGTCCTTAGAACTGCTTAGAGCACATCACTCCCTTGCAGACCTGTTCAATTATACACCATCTCGACTTCTCCAGGAAGCATTTGACAACGCTGCAATTTCTGCGCGAAGGCAATTCGTACACGACAATCCTCCACGATCTACATCCAGGTATTCATTCATACAGAATGGGGTCATAGGAAGACGGCATTCAACATGCCATGTGACCACCATGCAATACAACTTTATTTTTGTAATGGTTGTTTTGTGTATGTATACTGTTATGTTGTTTGTGTTGCAAAATAAATTGATTTCATTACAGCTGCGTAAATTAACGAACTTGCCTGAGATTCAAGACGGCAGTAAGAGGATTAGACTCTGGATTGAAATTCGAACTAGGAATATCTCGATCAATTGTCCGATGCCTTAAACACTGCGCCACCGCGCACCACTTTGGTTCTACTGCTTGTTAGAACATCCTTTGTGTACTTGCTCTATTTTCTGAGAACACGAACTTATAGTGCTTGATAGTGATACACCTGTCAAGATGGTTGGTTTCTGGAGGACGCCATCTTCAATTTCGACCTGCTGTAAACGAGTGCAACATGATGTAATTTGGACTGGGTGACCTATGGAATGGAAACACCATGTATTCACACGCGACAAGGTTGTGTAACTGACTGTGACAGTTGTCTCAACCTCATACGCATGAATATGCAAGTATGTTGATATGTGTGTACGTCAACTATCATTCATTGAATTTATTATCACAAATACTCCAGTACACACATATGCACGTATGCATAGTTGTGCACGTTCTTGTGCTCTTTCATTCTTTTTCTGCACATCACACTTCATTTTTAGTGTAAATGAGTTGAACAATTATTTTAGTGGTTCCTATGAATGTGACTAATATCTTAATAATAGTCACTGACCCCTTTAATAGAACAAACATGACACTGGTAAATATGAGAAAAATATATATATTTATAAGCCTATATATATATTCATCAGCCTATATATATTCATATATACCAGTGTCATGTAATTTATATTAAATGGGTCAGTGACTCTTATTAAGAAACTGCAGTCGCAATCATAGGAGCCACTAAAATAATTGTTCAACCCATTTACACTAAAAAGAAGTGCGATGTGCAGAAAAAGAAAGTACTGACTAACTGTCAGTACAGAAGTAAAGTTATTCTCTCGGGAATTTTGCCAGTAATGGGAGGGGCCAACATATAGAAACTGCAAGAGAATGGCGATCAACGAATTAGTTGAGCAGATGTGTAAAGAAGAGGGGGAGATTCGATTTATGGGGATACTTTGTTGGGAGGGAAGATATGTACATGAGAGATGGCCTCCATCTAAGTGGAATGGGGGCAGCAGTTTTCTCAGACAACTTGCTACAATCTGTTGACAGTGGGACACGCTGCATCTATTTAAACTAGATTCGCAGGGGGGATTCACAGAGAAACCTGAAACTGGAGACACCTATAAAGACAGCAGAAATAAATCAACAAAGAACAGCCTGGAAAACTGTTCTGAATTATGTGAATCTATCCAGGCTTATGAAATAAAATTAGAAAGAGAAGCAGATTGCGAAGAAGAAGCTGTTTTTTTGTAATATAGTTAGAGGAAACTCAACGTTTAACGGTGGGGTTAGTTTATCGAAGTCCAAACATAAGCATAGAAGAGAATGAGAAAGTACAAAACGATATAAGGAAAGTTAGTAAACGGGAATGAGGACCACACGTTTTTAGTTTTAGTACAAGACTGTTTCCTTTTTCAACATGTGCTAGAGCCAATAAGGGGAGAGAATGTGTTAGATATAGCTTTGTCCTCACAGAATGAATTAATTGACAATGTCAAATTATGTGAGCCATTGTGATGTAGTGATCACAACCAGATACATTTTACAATCAAAGTAAAATCAGAAAGAAATAATGAAAAGCAGTTCAGGAGAAATTTTCACAAAGGAAGATTTAAGGAAATGAGGAAATATTTAGCAAAGATAGACTGAAACAACACTGAAGAATGAAACAGCAACAGAATGCTTGAATAATTAAAAAGTGAAATTGAGTGCATCGTCGATAAATTTGTTCCCTTGAAAAAACAAGGGAAACTGTCTAGAAAGAAATACCTATCGAAAGAAACCATTAGAAAAATTAAGTACAAACAAATGATGTGGAAGTCATATAGACCTACTGGAAATGACGAAGACTACAACATTTATAAAGATGCACTAAACCAAGCTACAACTGAAATTCGAAATTCAAAGAGAAGCTACGAACAAAAATCAGCTTGTAATATAAACAAGACAGCAAGAGTTGTTATGCATATGTTCGGAGCAAATAGAAAGTTCACAATAAGGTCGGTCCTCTAGAAGATAGTGCTGGAATTATATCAGAGGGATTCTTAATGGCAGAAGACCTGAATGAGTATTTTAGTTCAGTGTTTACCAGGGAAGATATTAGTTCACTGCCAGTACCAGAGGTTAAGTTCAAGGGGGCAGATTCAGACTATTTAGGACAGTTAATAGTAACCCCGGAAATGGTAGCTAAGAAAATAAGGGCTATGAAGGATAATAAATCATCTGGAGTGGATGGAATTCCGCCCAAACTACTACTGGAAATTACAGAGCAAATTAGCATACCACTTGCAACAGTTTTCAACTTGTCATTGGAAGAGGGAGTGGTTCCTTTAGAATGGAAAGAAGCAAATGTTATACCGTTATTTAAAAAAAGGTTCCAGAAACAAGTCAGATAACTACAGACCAGTGAGTTTAACGTCAGTGATTTGCAAATTATTAGAAAGACAAATTAAAGATAAAATGGTGGATTTTCTTGTTAAACATAACTTGTTAAACCCATCTGAACATGGGTTTCTAAAAGCGAGGTCATGCTTAACAAATATGTTATGTTTTTGGAAGATATCACTAAGTGTGTAGACGAGGGATCACCAGTAGATATCACCTACTTAGATCTTCAGAAAGCTTTCGACAAAGTGCCACATCAAAGGTTACTGCATAAACTAAAGGCCTATGGCATAGGAAATGGTTTAATTAACTGGATAGAAAAATGGCTGTTTGACAGAAGACAACGGGTAGTAGTTGATGGGGAGGCTTCAAACTGGAAATCAGTGTTGAGTTAGGTAGCACAGGGATCAGTACTGAGACCTATATTATTCTTAATATATATCAACGATTTGGACGATGACATAACAAGCAAGGTGTTGAAATTTGCGAATGATACAAAATTGTTTAGAAGGATTAAACGTGATGGAAATAGACAGCATTTAAACGATGATCTTGACAGGTTTATAAAATGGTCTGAAAAATGGCAAATGTTGTTCAATTTTGGGAAATGTAAATGCCTCCACACAGAACATAGGAACGAAGATGTACAGTATACAATGGGGGTACTGTACTGAGTACTACTGTAAAAGAAAAGGACTTAGGGTTAACCATTAGTGCTGATATGAAGGTTTCAGTGCAGTGCGGAATTGCAGCTTCAAAGGGAAATAAAATCCTTGTATTAATTAGGCGAAATATAGCGCATAAGGAAAAATAAATAATAATACCGCTGTATAAAACAATGTTAGGCCTTATCTAGAATATTGTATACAAGCGTGGAGGCCATATCGCAAGAAGGACATAGATATGCTAGAAAGAGTACAGAGGAGAACAACTAAAATGATACCAGAACTGAGGGATCTTGGTTACATAATACGCCTAAAAGAATGTGGTTTAACAACACTAGAGACCAGGAGATTGAGAGGAGATCAGATAGAAGTGTTCAAAATATTGAATGAATATGAAAATATTGATAGAAATATTTTTTCTCAGTTAAGAAAGATAGAAGGACCAGTGTACATGAAGTTACACCAGTAAAGGAGCAGTGTAGATTAGATATAAGAAAGTTCTCATTCTCACAAAGGACTATAAATGAATGGAACAGACTATTTTCAGATTGTGTTGGTGCTAGTAGCGTGAATATGTTTAAAAATAAAATCGACAAATTCCTTAAAAGGGCGGGATACACGTAGACAAAAAGTATTGGACTCTCGATAAGGCAAAAGACTTCCTTGTCCACCTGCCATCTAGAGTTAATCTTCTGGATGGCAATCTTGTTAAATCTTGTTAAATTTATAGGTTACGTTAACTGAGTAAACTAAAGTTATATACAGATTGTATGATGGGTCAGAATAGCATTGTCTTGTATTGTTCCCACCTGTTATGAAGGCATCTTCCCATCGTTTTAGGGGAGGCCTCTCATCCTCGACTTACTGCCACTCCCCCAACTAGGCGTATCTCGCTAGATGGCCAGCGAATGTCGCAAGCCATAACTGAAATCGTCAAAGTAATTTTATTGGAGGTGACAATTTCTTCGTGAATTTGCCAAAATGAAACGCTATGATATTACAGTCATCGAAAAAACGGCGCGAATCATAAGTTTACAAGTAAGAATCTTAGTTAAAATACAACTATTACATTTCCTCAAAAAGTATTTGTCGACCAAGCCGTGAATGTATGTTTCAGTAAGAAACAGTACTTATCCTAGTTAGTTGTTACAAGAGACCTACGACCGCGGGAATTGGACGGTCGTGATCGTGTACGCCTGCAACAGACTTCGCAACTGATGATGATCCTAGTGTGTATGCCAACTAGCCAGCCGTGCCATACTCACTGCGACATTACCGTAATGCCGGAAGTCCTCGGGTTGATGGATCCTTCCACAGTCCCCTGCTCCAGATGCACGTTGAATCCCGGGTCAGAGACACAGTCGACGTGGTCGACGAGTCCGGGTACTGGACCCGGATCACCCGTCGCTTTGAACCAGAGTGTAATCAAAAAGTGGTGAATGTTGAGACCAGCAAACCAGTTGTAGAGATGCGGGACTGGCGACAGAACGATTGGTACGTCAGTGCTCAAAATACCAATGCGCGTGTGTGCGTGTGTGCGTGTACGTGCGTGTGTGCGTGCGTGTGTGAGTGTGCGTATGTTTGTGTGTGTGTGTGTGTGTGTGTGTGTGTGTTTGTCCGTGTGTGTGTCCGAGTGTGTGCTTGTGTGAGTCAGTGTGAATGTGTACAAGTGTATATGCTACATACACACACACACACACACACACACACACACACACACACACACACACACACACACACACACACACACACACACACACACACACACACACACACACAAGAAATACACACATACACATAAACCACATACAAACTCGCTTGTACGCACGCACGCACCCACGTAGCCACGAGTGTATGTGTGCACGTGTGTGTGTATGCGCACGTGTGTGTGTGTGTCCACTTGTGTGCGTTTGTTTGTGCACCTGTGTGTACACGTGTTTGCACGTGTGTGTGTGTACGCCTGTGTACACGTGTTTGTGCACGTGTGCATGAACATATGTGTGTGCAGTGGCGTAGCCAGAGGGGGGCCAAGGGGGCCATGCCCCCCAATTCCGGAAAATTAGAAGGGTAGGGGACTGAGGACCTATAACAGGTTGCCTGATTCATAGAGTGACAAGGTATAGAGGTTATATGGATGTCTGTGCCTTCCCAATCGTACCCTTTGGCAAAGAAATTTGCCATCATTCAAATTGGATTAAGTTACCCAAAGGCAAAAGTGGAGGAATCCGCCGCTTCTGTGTAGGCAGTAAGCATCCAGCAGGCTGCAGCCCAAGGCCAAGAGGTTACAGGGCAACAAAAATGTCATCATTCACAATGTGCTTGATGGCTAATGCCTATTAATAAATCAACTCAAGGGTCCAAAATGATAGTTGCCCGGCAAGATGATTAGTTACTGGACTATGATCAAGTTGCACTATTGCGGCCAAAGCAATTTGTGTAGTCGATTTCCCACTGGGTAGTAGGAACTTCTATCGTGAATTTATTAATTTAAATAAGTGACAACGTTACACATGATACGGACATTTTTGTGAAGCATTGAAGCTCACTCGACGTCGCCGCTGCGGTACGGATTTGTTGTGAAGTTATTGGTTGAACGCCAGCGCCTCATCATCCATGTTAAGGTACAAATGTTTATTGTTTTATCGGAGTAAGTGACTAAGTGTTGGTATTTGTCATGTTGCTTGTCTGTAGGTTTGGGAGATGTAGCATGGGAAATATGGCGGCTTTAGGTGGATATTATGTAAGGGCTTTAGCCTTTATGGGTTCGTGTCTCTCTGGTATTGTGTCGTTTTTCTCTTAGTTCGACGGCAGTAGATAGTATGGTCTGTTGGGCCTCAAAATCCTACTTATAAAAAAGAATTTAATGACCACTAATTGACATCGCACACTGCTGACCTAAGCAAAAATGCGAGACTAGTCCTATGTATAAAAAAGATCAAAGGCTTTGTGTTTGACACTAATGAGTTTGGGAAACCTACTTATAAAAAACGTGATTGATGAGCGATGTAATTTGATACTAATTGGATGATTGACAGTACCACTAGAGATGCCACCTAGCGGTGAGTGCAGAGAGTATTTTAGTCCTAGCGATCAACGCCGTACCTAGAGCGTGCTGACGTAAGCAATAATGCGTTTAATAATAAAGTATATAAGTTTAGTTTCGTACTTTATTTAATAGCCACGCTAAAGTATATAAGTTAAGTTTCGTACTTTCGTTGGACCACCTATAACTGGGGTAGGAGTTGTGCTGACGTAAGCAATACGCTAACCACGCTAAAACCATTGTATATTAAAACCATTGTATAAACGTTGAGATGTCCCCGTATGTGATGTTGACAGCAAGAGCGACGACCGCTGCTGGACCACCTATAACTGGGGTAGGAGTTGTGCTGACGTAAGCAATACGCTAACCAAGCTAAAACCATTGTATATTAAAACCATTGTATAAACGTTGAGATGTCCCCGTATGTGATGTTGACAGCAAGAGCGACGACCGCTGCTGCTGCAGCGATAAGGCCACCGGCTGCTGCTGCTCTAGTGGTCTTTGACCCCTGGATGACAGCATAGCTGGCTAACGGTAAACAACGTTGTTCTGGTGGACGGATTAAAACGAAACCAATGTACATCTAGTCGTGGGATTACAATGACAATCAAATGCATAAATACACTAACATTCAGTAGGGTGTTTATGCATTGAAAATAGACGCGTGAAAACGTGAGTAGTGACTGAATATTTATTGTGGATAGGCGGCGGGCGGTGAATATCGATAGGGGGCGCCAACGAGGTGCTCCGGTGGAGAGCCGAAGCCTTGCCGGGGATATTGGTCGGCAGGTATCGTTCTCCATAGTCCGTTCGGTTGTCTTACGAGAAACACTCGTGCCAGATCGGCTATTATGCCGTCATCGTCGGAGTTGTCAGTCGACGTGACATCGGGCGTGGGAGGCACGCGGACGGACGGCACGACCACGCAGGTCGGCTGGGTCGACTGCACCGTCACAGTTCGACCGGCCTACGAGCCGACGAATCGTCGCTGCTTGTAGGCAGTTGGATCGGTCTATGAAATAATAAACAATGAAATAAAATGAAATGAGACAATAGTAAATTGAACGATATGCACGCGCTTATAAATAAAATGCATGTATGTTTAAACGGTAAATACATGCAATTTAATGCGTACTAGTAAAAACGTGCATTTAAATAAAATGCATGCATGTTTAAACGGTATGTTACTGTAGTGCATTTAAATAAAATGCATGCATGCATGCATGTTTAAACGGTAAAATACATGCAATTTAATGCGTACTACTGTATTAAAAACGTGCATTTAAATACAACAATAAAAACGTGCATTTAAATAAAATGCATGCACGCAGTTATAAATAAAATGCATGCATGTTTAAACGGTAAAATACATAATGCGTACTAGTAAAAACGTGCATTTAAATAAAATGCATGCATGTTACAACAATAAAAACATGCATTTAAATAAAATGCATGCATGTTTAAAATAAAATACATGCTATTGCGTATAGTAAGCAATAAAATGCATGCATGTTCACTAGTAAAAACATGCATTTAAATAAAATGCATGCACGCACTTATAAATAAAATGCATGCATGTTACAACAATAAAAACATGCATTTAAATAAAATGCATGCATGTTTAAAATAAAATACATGCTATTGCGTATAGTAAGCACTGTTTAAATAAAATGCATGTTACAACAATAAAAACGTGCATTTAAATAAAATGCATGCATGTTATTGCGTATAGTAAGCACTGTTTAAATAAAATGTACGCTGTCTTACCGTGGTGTTGTTGTGGACGTGGCCATGTTAGATGGTGGAGCGATGGAGACGTCGTGCGCTCGTGTTTGTAAAAGTGTGTATGAAATGTGCGCGTCGTCAAACGGCGGCGGCGGCGCATGACACTACGGCTTATTTTGATTGACATGTGAACGGAGAACAAAGGATTTTTACAAACGAACGTTAAAAGCACGAAATGAAACGTTGTATACGATCACTGGGGGGTCAGGAAACACGAGATGTATATATATTAGAGAAATTCGCTGTAAAAGTCACATTTGACAATGAATGCACTGACGTGAACGCTAACTTTTTTCCTAAAACAAATTCCTCGGTAGACTAGGCGGAATGCGTTAAGCGCACATGTGTGACATCTGTTGCGCGTGACTTAACGAGTTGGAATGTGAACGGAGAACAATGGATTTTTACAAACAATAAATGAAACGTTAGAAGCGCGAAATAAAACGTTGTATAAGATCGCTGGGGGGTCAGGAAACGGGAGATGCATAGATATTAGAGAAATTCGCTGTAAAAGTCACATTTGACAATGAATGCACTGACGTGAACGCTAACTTTTTTCCGAAAACAAAATGCCTGGGATGGATAAAGTATGCACGTCGATAATTGAAAAAGATAAGGGTATGAGTGTGAAGTGCGCATGCGCGTTATAGTGTAGACAATGACATTTCAAAAACAATAAACGAAACGTTAAAAGCACGAAACTAAACGTTGTATAGATTCTCTGTGGAGTCAGGAAACGCGAGGTGCATCGATATTAGAGAAAATCGATGTAAGGAGAGATTTATCGGCGAATGTACTGACGTGACCGGATACTTTTTTCCGAAAACAAAATGTCTGAAATGTACGAGGCACGCACGCTGATAATTGAGTAAGATGACGTATTAGCGTGAAGTGCGCATGCGTGTTATTTGGAAAAAGGTATAAAACGTTTGAGAAAAAGCTATATTGTATGACGCTGAACTTCTAACGTGTATTCTTTCTACAACAGCAGAGCAGCAAGCAGCAGACGTTCTTCCGCAACATGGCGGATGAAAGTCAACAACAACAACCGAAAAAGCCGAACACGCCGCGGAAGCAGTCGATGAAGGCGGCGGCAGCGGCCAGCAGTCAACCTTCGGCACTGATTGCAGCCTTGTCAACGGGGGTGTCACCACCCGTTAAGCGGCCCGTTGCGCTCATCGCGGCCCCGTTGACGGTCGGCCGAAAACGGAGCGCCGAAGAGGCGCACTTGGAGCAGCAGCCCGACGAAACGGCCGAGCAGCCCCCGGTCCTGTCGCGGAGCGGTTCTATGGAGCGTGAATCGTCGGCGTCGACACGCGCCACAGCGGTGAGTCTGAGACATCTGAAGTGCGCTGTCAACGGTGTGTATAAACTCCTGTTGCCCGTTACGATCGAGGCCGTCTCGTACAAAGGCGAGCCCGGCACCACCTATTTGGGATGTTCCCGTTGTCGCCGGAAATTGCAGACAAGCAAAGACGGGACCCTGATATGTCGAACGCACGGTGAAGTGTTTGTACCGAAATATTTCTTCGCGTTGCGTGTGATGGTGAAGGACGGCGAGGAGGAAGAAGACGAGCTTTGGCTTACGTTGTTCGATAGCCAAATGTCTAATCTCGTCGAGTACACGGCCGAGTACTTGACGGAATTGAACGAGGAGGATCTCCGCGATACCATGCTCGAGTTAGCCGGTACTAAAGTGGAGATTAGTGTGCGGAAGACGAGTTGGAACGGTGACCCCTCGTATACAGTCCGCACACTAAAAAGATACGTCGACGATGACTAATGTTGTCTTGTGTTTTTTGTAGGAGGAGGAAAATTGGCCGCTACTGATAGATTTATTGACGCACGCCAACGAACGACAACGAATGAGAGATCGTCGTGGTCTGGCACTAAGTGCGGAGAGCTTTGAACTATTAGCCGAGGCGGCCGAGCAGTATATAAGAGCGTTTTGGTTGGCCTACGAAGCGAGCCTATTGTGTAGTAGTTTGATGTACTAACAGTTGTGCTTTTATATGCTTTAGGAAGTGCGCTGCGTACTGGAAAAAATGCTTGCAAACAACGAAAGGATTTGCGCTCAGTACAACGAGGTTGCCTCGTTCGTAAGAACGTTGTTGGAACGGGGTGTGCAGGGGTCGACGATAAAGAAGGATGAGGACAAGAAGGAGGACTAATCATAATAATGTGTTTGTAGGACGCTCTGATGCAACACACCAGACGTGAGTGTATGAGCGACTTCCTACACGCGTTGCTGACGGTGATTCGTAAAGAGAAGAACTGCTTTGTGCTGTAGGGTAGTGGCGGAGGAGTACGTGACGCTCACGTATTGGAGGCGATCATCGAGGAGGCGCTGGGCTGCTCGAACCGAACGCGCCCCCCTCCACCGACGTATAACGACAGCCTGGGGACGATGGGACCGACGTGCTCGCCGTACTGGAGCGTATCGGAGGAGCTGGGGACGTGTCAACGGCAACTGGTCGTGCCGAGCCGGAGTCAGTTGGTCGGGCGTTACGAACGACTGGCGATGGATCTCGTCGCCGAGAGTCTCGGCGAAATGATTCTGGAGAAGGTGCGGGATCATTGCGGGGTATGTGATCCGAATGAAGGTTGTCCCTACGTTCACATGCCCGGCTATCGCGCGGGACGACCGAATCGGGTATATATGCAACGTTTCGATAATGCGGGCTGTATTGTGACGCGCTATTTCAACAGCGTCATGGAAACGTTCCTGCGTCGATCGCTCATCCCCTGTTTCACGAGACTAGTGCATATTCTACACGAGACTACGGTGTCGACTTCTTCCGGTGAACAGCAGCCGCAAACGGGCCGTGCAGGAGAATTGTATTTGGTGCAGTTTGTGTCGAACTGGTTGTTGGGAACAAATTGGCGCGATTATATGAATCGCGTGCAACTCGAGTCGGCCGTGCACACGTACGTGCAACGCCGGAGCGGACTGGAATGAACGAACACTAGTAGAATAGAGAACATTTTATTATTTGCTTGCTATTGAAACAAAGGCTTCACGTGTTTGAATGTTGTAAGAGTACCGAATAAAACGTTGAAAATGTACTTTCCGTTTCCGAGTTACCTAGTTAGAAAAATTACCACTAGTCGTACCACCATCCCGCTAGTTACAGCACTTTAGAAAAACCACCACATTCCACCGCTAGTTAGAAAAATTTCCGCTACAGTTACAAAAATTACCGCTAGTTAGAAAAACCGTCACCACATTCCACCGCTAGTTAGAAAAATCTTCCCGCTAGGGTTAGAAAAACCGTCACCACATTCCACCGCTAGTTAGAAAAATCTTCCCGCTAGGGTGTACTTACCACCACCACCACCACCGTCACCGTCGCCGTTATCAATAGCGACGTTCGAAAAAATATCATTAGAGAGAATGCCACCACCACCACCTACTAGATGGCAATGTCCGAAATGTGGGCACTATTTCGCGAAGCAGGCGACATTCGAACTACACGTAAAGAGTTCGAAAAGTTGCGGCGACGAAGCGCTCTGCGTTAAACGTCGAGAGTGTCCAAAATGTGGCACGCTATTCACCACGCGTTACGCTATGCTACGACATCTGAGGCTGCTGTGTTCGTCGCCACCACCTCCTAGTAGTAATGAATCGGTGGTGGAGGAAGAGGCCGCTAGGGCGCCGTCGCCTGACGATCTACAGCGTGTCATAGACGTAGCATAGAGACGTCGGTGGCGCGCGGTGTCATACAGTCGCGTTACAACTATCGTATGACCGCCTGTACGAGTACGCGCGTGCTCGAACCGCGTCTGAGGGAAATGTTTCGCGCGCAAAAGAACGCGTTTAAAATTAACGTAAGCTATGGTTTTGTATTACGCCACAAGGTGTCGGGTCGGTACCGATATTTTCATTCTTCGTGTAACTGTTGCGGTCGCCTCCTCGATACACCCGCCCTAGTCACCGATAGCCGTTCATTCGAACGATTCCTCGACGCCGTGCGCACTACCGACGTACTGCAGTACGCCATCGCGCAGCGTCCCGAAACGGGATGGATCGTCGAGCTCGTAACTAACGCCACCTACTTCGTGAACGTCATCATCAATCATCCTATCGGCTGCGTTGGCGTGACGACGCTTCCCGCCTACGTGCGCCTCAACAAGGCCATCGTGACGTTGACGAAAGATCATCGAGGCACGCCCTACGACGACCATCTGTGTCTCTTCCGATGCATCGGCCTTCACCTGCAAGGTCACCGACGAGGCGAAAGTGGCCGCCACATCGGTACGAGCCGTTTAACGAAAGTCGCTAAACGTCTGCACGCGCGGTATTGTCGCGACACGTCGACCTCGAACGGCGGCGGCGGCGTGCGCCTGAACGAACTGGATCGCGTGGAGACGGTTTTCGGCATCAACGTCGTCGTCTATCGTCGACTGACGAACGACGTCGCCAAATTAGTCCGTCGATCGCGCGTAGCGCACCCCACGACGCTGAACGTCAACCTGTACGAGTCGCACTTCTCGTACATAAGCGATCCGCGCGCGTACACGAAAACGTACAAGTGCGGGAAATGCGGCAGCGTCCTCTGGCGGAACGCGCGCGAGTTACGACGTCACGAAGCGACGTGCGAAGGCGGCGTTCGTCACGTGTTCCCCGGCGTCGTCTACCGACCGACGGCGTCCGTATTCGAGCGGCTCGACGACGAAGGCATCGACGTCGGCGACGACGACCTGCGCTACTACCCGTACCGCGCGACGTTCGATTTCGAGTGCTATTTCGCCGATAACGATCTGCCGACGGATACCGACAAATGCCGCTGGATCGCGCGACACGAACTGCTCAGCGTGAGCGTCGCGTCGAACGTGCCCGGTCACGAAGCGGCGCGTTGTTACGTCACGACCGGCGATTCGTCGGAACTCGCGCGTCGCCTCATCGACGACCTGGAAGCGGTGAGCGCGGCGGCGTGCGCGATTCTACGTCCCCGCTACGACGCGACCTTCGAGGCGTTCGACGCGCTCGACTCCGACTGGCGGCGACGACGATGCGACGACGACGACGCCGACGCGTCACCGTACGCCACTCTCGCCGATCGGCTGTGGACGTACCTTCGTCAAATGCCCGTATTGGGATTCAATTCGGGTAAGTACGACCTGAATGTCGTCAAAAAGTACTTGACCCCCCTGCTCATAACCGACGACGCGCAGCACACGTCGTCGGCGTTTACCATTAAACGTCAGAACAATTACATGTGCCTGTCGACGACGACGTTGAAGTTCCTGGACATAACGAATTACCTCGCGCCCGGCGTTAGCTACGATCGCTTTCTGAAAGCGTACGGTTGCTAGGCAACGAAGGGCTACTTTCCGTACGAGCACATCGACGCGTTGTCGCGTCTGGACGAAACCGCCCTGCCGTCGCGCGAAGCTTTCTACAGCCAGCTGAAACGCGAGGGAATCTCCGCGGAGGCGTACGAGATTTGCGCGACGGTGTGGCGCGACGAGGGCATGACATCGATGCGCGATTTTCTTGTGTGGTATTACAATCGTGACGTGGCGCCGTTTCTCGAGGCCGTCGATCGCCAGTTCGCCTTCTATCGGCGCCGACTTATCGACATGTTCAAGGACGCCATCAGTGTACCGGGGTTGACGTTGTTGTACCTGTTCAACGACCTGCCGAAGTCGATCCATTTCTCGCTCTTCAACGAGCCGAACAAAGATCTGCACCGTCTGCTGCAGGCGCACATCGTCGGCGGCCCGTCGATCATCTTCGCGCGCCACCACGAGGCCGACGTGACGTCGATTCGTGGCGGCGGCGCGCCGTGCCGATAGATAGTAGGCTTCGACGCAAACGGCCTCTATCTATGGGCGATAATGCAGGAGATGCCGACGGGCTGGTACACGCGGCGACGCGCTGAGAACGCCTTTCGAGCGGAAAGCGTGCACCGCTACGGCCGTATGGCCGTGGAGTGGTTGACGCGCGTGGAGGCGGAAACCGGCGCGCGTATACGTCACCAGTTGAACGGACGCGAGAAGCGTATCGGAAAGCACCGAGTCGACGGCTGGTGCGCCTCCACGCGAACGGCGTATCAATTTCACGGCTGCTATTTTCACGGCTGCCCGACGTGTCAGGCGCATGTGACGACGAACGCCGTCAACGGTCAACCGATGACGACGCTGTACGCCGCGACGATCGCCGTGACCGCCTACCTGCGCCGTTTCGTCGACGAAATCGTCGAAATGTGGGAGTGCCAGTGGCACGCCGTGCAACGTCCGGCGGTGCCGACGCCGCCCGACGCGTCACGGCGGCAACCAGCGACCGCCGCCATTACGCTCTCGACGATACTGGAGGCGGTGCGCGACGGCTCTCTGTTCGGCCTCGTGCAGTGCGATATCGCCGTACCGGAAGCGCTGCGCGACAAGTTCGCCGAGATGCAGCCAGTATTCAAGAACGTCGATATCGTGCGCGACGATCTCAGCCCGTTCATGCGCGACTACGCCGAGTCGCACGATCTCCTCACGCGACCTCAACGCACGCTCGTCGGTAGCTACTTCGGCGCGGCGATCGTGCTCGCGACGCCGCTCCTACGCTGGTATCTGGCGCACGGGCTCGTCGTCGAGCGCGTCTACCAGATCGTCGAGTACGCGCCGAGAACGTGCTTTCGCCGCTTCGGCGACGCGGTTTCGACGGCACGCCGCGAGGGCGATATCGATCCCGACAAATCGATCATCGCCGATACCTTTAAACTTCTCGGGAACAGTTACTACGGGAAAACGATTACGCGCGTCGATCGGCGCCGGGAAATCAAGTACGCGACGCCGGTCGGCGCGTCGATGTTCGTCAACAATAGGCGCTTCCGGCAACTGTACGTCGTCGTCGACGACGCGCTGTACGAGGTGGCGCTGAATAAGCGTAAAATCGTCTACGGCCTGCCGATACATATCGGCTATTTCGTATTGCAGTACGCAAAATTGAGAATGCTGGAATTTTATTACGATTTCGTCGACGCCTACATTCCCCGTCCGCTCTTCCAGTACTGCGCTATGGACACCGACTCGGCGTACATAGCCCTAGCCGGACGTGACGTCGACGCGCTCGTACCGGAAGAACGTCGCGAACACTACTTCCGGAATCGTTCGCTCTGGTTTCCGGCCGAATGCTGCGACGCGCACGTGGACGCCTACGTACGACGGCGCGTCGCCGGACTAGCATGGGACGGCGCGGCGGCCTGCTGCGCGCGCCGACGCCTGTTCGATCGTCGAACGCCGGGCCTCTTCAAAGAAGAGTGGCGCGGCGACGGAATCGTGACGCTGTGCAGCAAAACCTACTACTGCTTCGGCGGCACCGCCGGTCCGAAGTACAGCACGAAGGGACTGAGCAAGCGACAGAACGCCGACATCGACGAGCACACCTTCCTCGCCGTACTGCGCGACCGTCGCAACGGCGACGGCTGGAACCGCGGTTTCCAAGTGAAAGACTCGTCCGTGTTGACGTACGTTCAAGAGCGCGCGGCGTTGAGCTACTTCTACGCTAAACGCCGCATGCTCGACGACGGCGTCACTACGGCGCCGATACTCGTCTAACTCGTAAACTCATCTAACTCGTTACTCGTCTAACTCGTAAACTCGTCTAACTCGTCTACTACTAACCTAACCCCCACCACCCCCCTAGGGGTAGTTTCTGTATGTATGTATGTGTGGGTAATAATAAACACCAACAATTGTGTACATCATTTGTTTGTTTTTATTTCTACTACTATACAAGCGGTATAATTAATGAGGTTTTAATAAATCGTATACGAGACAGTCATTGTTCACCCTATTAGTGCCGAATAGGCTCTGGAACGTCGTCAACGGCACCCCGCGACATCGGAGGAGAAGGTAGGCGACGCAATATTGTCCGCACACGTTAGAGATGACACTCTGCAGCCGCTTGTCGTTGTACGTCCACGCGTCGCCGTAGTGGCGGCGCAGGAAGGCGCGGAAGTCGGCGTGCAGCGGCGGCAGACCGTACGAATCGAAGTACTCGCCTCGTCCGTCGGCGCCGACGTAGACGGCCACCCAGTGCTGTCCCGGTTCGCCGCCGTCGTCGGTGTTGCACACGAAGGCCGTCGGGTAGGTGGTGGCGACGGCGGCGGCTAGCGCGTGTTTAGGCACGACGCCGACGACGATACGTTTAGCGTACGTATCGAGTTCCAGACGACGCATCAGTTGAAACGTATCCATAGTTACTACCAGTCGTACACGAAGTTCCGGTTCCGGTCGATCTCCATCACCGTCTCGAATTCCGCGTACACGACGACGTTCACCGGAAGCGTTAGCGGCGTCCCGAAATGCATTTCGACGCCCACGCTCCCCTGACGCACGACGTTGAAATGGTCGCCGTCGCAACAGTCGGGGGTCAGGTCGAAACCGAAGATGCTGTAGCCGGCGCCGAAGTCCGTGCGCGATACGTCGTTCCCCTCGTCCTCGAACGCTTTTCCGGTCGCCTCGAAGAGATTCATGTAGCTCCGCACGTACCGGATGTGCGGGAAGTCCGGCTGCAGCGGCTTGCTCGGCACCTGACGTCCGTCGACGATGAGCGTCAGGAAGGTTATGTCGTTGTGACGCGCGTCGAACGGATTTCTAGTGTAGTCGCCGTTGTAGGCGACGTTATCGATCATCATCAGGAAGAGGCGTTTCGGAATCGCGCCCATGTACAGGTTCTCGTGCGTGTGCGATAGAGTACCCGCCGTTATTGAGAACGATTTGCAGTCGACGCGACGCATCGGAAACATAGCCGTTCCCAACCCCCACGCTTTGATATGTCCCATCTGGACGGCCGGGTTCAACTTCACTTTTAGCACGTGCAGTCGAATCGCCTGCAGCACGACGCCCCACCCCGGTACGGCTTGCGCGCCCATGACCGAGAAGGCGTCCTTCGAGCGCACTATGCGCACTTTCGTGTCGACGCCGTACGGTAGGTGTCTGTTTAGCATAAACGCGTCGATGTGCAGGCGTCCCATCATCTCCACCTCGTTGCTATCGGCCGTCGCGAGGCGTCACGCCTCGAAACCGACGTTGGCGTTGCCGAGCGTGTCCATCCGTCCGGCGGTGTCTTTGTACCACAACGAACCCGTGAGATGCGAACGTTTCGCGTCGCTACCGTAACTTAGCAACGTCTCGAGGTAGGCCCGGTACGCGTACGTATTGGTCGACGGCGTTACGAGGGTGTTGTTCAGCGACACGTCGATTTGACTTATCATCGAATGCAGGAAATTGTTGACCGGCGCCACCGTGGCGGCCGCCGCCAGATCGGTACCGTCCCCCCGCGTCACTTTGAAGCGCACGTACAGTTGTACGCTCGCCAGGTCCGTATAGTCTTCGCCCGAACCCGGCACGAGGAACTCGATAGTGCCGCCGGCGTCGAGAGTCGTCAGCGGCTGGTAGACGGTCCAATGACTACTCTCGATGCTCGTCTGCGTCACCGGTCCGCTGAACAGCTCCAGTTCGGCCTTCACGCCCTCGCACGTCGAGCCGTTCACGAACGCCATCGTCGTTGTCGTCCGTTCGACGTCTTCCGCCTACTGACGACCGTCGCCGCTAGGCGCGCTCTCTTTATGCCGCTGCCGCGGCGTCGGTACGTTTTTATCTTCCGTAGGCGCTGTACGTATTGGGCGACGCGTCGAGTTGACTGAATATCGTATGCAGGAAATTGTTGACCGGCGCCACCGCGGCGGCGGACGTCAGATCGGTATCGCCTCCGCGCGGCGTCACCACTATGAAGCGCACGTACACTCGAAGGTCCGTATAGCCCGAACCCGGCTGGTAGACGGTCCACTGACCGTTCTCGAGTGCGCGCTCCATCGTCGTTACTCGTCGAATATGTCCGTTCGACGCGCTCTTTTCCGCCTACTGACGGCCGTCGCTGCTAAGCGCGCTCTCTTTACGCCGACGCCGCCGCCGCCGCGGGGACGGCGCTGCTGCTGCTGCGTTTGTTTCTTTCTCTTCTTCTTCTTTGGCGCCGCTGCCTGCGGATTCAATAGGCCGTCGAGAAGATCGGCGCCGGCCTCCTTCGCACGCCTTTTTAGCGACTGTTTCAGATTGCCGCCGGCGACGACGTCGCGCGCCACGTGCATGCCGGTGTTGAGCGCTCGTTTTCCCAACGCCATCGCGCCCCTCTTGATAAGCGGCATGGCGCTTCGAAACAGACTCCCGAAGAGATTAACCAGACCGTGACCTCGTTGACCCCGAGCGCCGACGAAGACCAGCAGCTGTCCGCCGACCTGACGAACGTAGTAATACACGTACGGGTTCTTCGACGACGGCATGTTAAAACAATTTCGATTTACAGTGTCTGAAGTGAAGCGTCGTCACCACCTTCCCCTGCTCGAATGGTATCGGTTGGCCGTGATCGTCTCTTATATCTACTTCGACCTCGTCGAATTGATTCCGCAGCAGCTTCACGTATTGCATGCGATCGAACGTCTCCGAAATAACGTCACCGTTCTCACCGCGGACGGCGATGTTTCGAAGGAGAGGCGCGTACACGTCACCGACGACGCGCGGTTCCACGAGATCCGTGTACACGTACAGACTCTCAATGCCCGCCGACCTGCTCACCGTATCGCGACCTTCGTACTCGAACGTGTACGCGGCGGGCGACGTGCTGATGACGGACCTCGTCGCCGGCGCGGGACCGTACGCGGACAAACTTATGATCGTGTTGCTATGGAAACCTAGCACGTGCCTCAGACGGCTCGAATGAGGTATGATAAATTCGACACCCGCCGACATACGTAGCGTAAATCGGTTAGAGACGGCGCAGTATTCTAGCACGGCCTTGACCTTCCTGGTGTGTAATTTCTCTAGCGCCTCGTTGATCCTGTTCAACAACGTATAAACGTTGTTGTAGAAACCGTGAGGAATCGTCGTCTGACGATATATTAGCACGGTCGAGCCGTCTTTGTCTATCTGCGTGTAAACACCCGGTTCGCCCGCCGCGCAAGTCAGATAGAAGTAGGCGTCCTTCTCTCTCACGTTGTACCACGTGTGCGGATACTGTACCGACACCGCGCCGCATTCCCACTCCCCCGACAGGTCGAAACGTCGCGGCAACGTCGTGACGTAGTGCGTCAACGTATTTTCGGGGTGACGTTTCATAGACGCGTTGCTCGGCAGCGTCAGGTAAAAATCAGACGAGACCGCCATCGTGTTGTCGTCGACGTTCGCCGCCGCCGCCGACACTCATAGACGGACTTGGGAGCAGGTAACCGAGGAGACAGCTGCTCAACAGCGCCGTCCACAGGTTGGAGTCACCTTGACCTTTCGTCAGATTGTATATACTAACGGCGACGACGAAGTACAGGACGACGACCTGACAGAGGAACACGATTTCGGCCTTAGGGCATTCGTTGCCGCACATTCGCCATGGAACGGGTTCGGCAGTGGTTGTAGCTTCGATGGAGTCGTCGACGACGGATGATTCGTCGGCGTTCGTTCCTCGATCGCCACTCGAGGTAGTTTCGTCGTCGTCGCGCATCGTCGCGCCACTGCGCGCTCTCGATGCAGCAGGGACCTTTATACGGTAAGAACGAAGATCCGTTGCATAGTCCCGCCTCGTGCAGTCGCCAGCAGCCGGTGTGACGCGTCCAACGATTCATAGGTCCACGAGCGACTCGGCGTCGATCCAGCTGTTGAATGAGGCCGGATATCCGCTCCATTTTACGAGCGCCTCCGAACCGCCGCCGCCACGACGCCGACGACGCCGTAGAACCGCCTCCACGCGATATAGTTTGTCTTTCGGAACGACTACGCGTTATAGTTCCGGTTCGTAGAAGGCGCCCTCTATCGGCGTCTCGGCGTCGTCCTTGAGGCGATAAACGGGCGGTTCGGACGGATGCACCTCTACGACGGTGAACAGCTCCTCGCTCCAGTTAGCCATGTATCCTTTTTTGAAATGACCCCTCGTCTTGCTGATACGTACGCGATCTCCCACGCGTAGTTTCGGTTTTCGTCGTCGATCGCCGCCACCACCCCCGTACAGTCGTTGCCATACGGCCTCCTGATTCGTCGCGTCGACACTCGCCGGCGTCCTACCGATGCTTCGGTGGTAGGCGTTGTTGTACGATCGCACGAAATCCGGTAACGCCTCTACGTAGCGCAGCGTTTCGTGTTTCGTAAAATAGCGCCACATACGCATCTTCAAAGTTCGATTAAACCGTTCCACGACGCTCGCTTTGGTCTCCTCGTTATGCGTCACGAAATGATGAACGCCGCGACTCTTTAGCAACGTTTGCAGGGGTCTGTTCAAAAACTCGCTCCCCTTATCGGTCTGCAGCGTGTGCGGCGTCTCGTCGTCGTCATTCAGCAGGCGCTCGAAGGCCGCGACGAGCGACGCGCCGGACTTATTCTTCAACGGAATGCACCACGCCCGCTTCGAAAACACATCGATCACCGTCAATAGGAATGTTATACCGTCGTTGTGCGTTTTCAGTCTAGTCACGTCGACCAGAACGGCTTGCCACTGCTGGTTTCGACCGCCCACGATGACGCGACGTCGTTTGAAATGACGTCTAACCGGTTTGTGTAGGGTATAGGCGTCCTGCGACGCTAGCCACCTCTCGACGGCCGGACGTCGGAGCTTCGACGCCCGGTGCAACGCGTCGACGCCTCCGTAACTCCCCACCCGTTTCGGATCGAAGTACGCGTTATTCAGCTCGTCGTCGTCGTCGACGTCGACGTTTCGTTGTTGTCGAGGCTTTCGTTTTGGACGACGACGACTCCACCCGGACACCATGACGACGACGATGATACGATGATATAGAGTGCGATAAGCGCGATGGTGAAGCCGACGACGACGACGATGATGATCGCGCGTCGTGACGTCATCAAGACAACGTATCCCACGCCGTGACGCCCAACGAAGAGGATCTGCGTTTAGGTTCGCCTCGCATCCGAGTACGACATCTCCGCTCAGTCGGCGCTGCTGATGAACTAGACGTCGACGGCATCGTCATCCTCTCTTCTATTAGCTGCTTCCGTCGTCGCTCCACGTACGAACGATAGGGCGGGTTGCCTACGAATTCCATAGGGATATTCATATCCTTCATGTGCAATCCGAACTCCCGCCATCCTACGGGCGCCGTCGTCTTCGATCTCGTTCGCATGAGATCGTTTACTAGATCGACCATATTACTCCCCGCGATCGCTTTACCGTCGTACACGAATTCACCGCGATCGTTCCATCGAGACAACGGATCGGCTTTCATTTTTTCGATCAGCAGTCTCGTCTTCTCTTTCAACGTTTTCGGCATACTGGCTACGATTTCGCGCTCTATCACCTCCGACGATGGTGGCGCCGCCGCCGCCGCTGCTGGCGCCACCGGTACCGCGGGTGTCTCGCCGCTGTTCACCACCGACACGCGTACCGGTTGCGCCGCTCGAGCCGCCTCTATCGTATTGTACCGACTCAGCAGTTGATTGTACGACGCTACCTTTTCTCGTTCCGATAAATCCGAACGTTCTAGAATGTCCTTCATGTCGCTGTCAAGGCTACTCAGCACACGTGATCGAGGCGTGCTCGACGACTGATCGACGCGTGGCAGAAGGCTTTCCACCAATCGTGGATCGACCAACGCCATCTTCTTCGCGTACTGCATCAATTACCACCGGCGCCGCCGCCGCCGAACACCTGTCTGAGCAGCGGCAAGATAACGGTACTCGCTAACGGCGCTAGCAGGGCCGTCAGAAAACCACCCGCACCCTTTTGCAAGATGACACGCTTCTGCTTATGCGTGACGTGTTTGTCGACGAGTTTACGCAGGTGATCCCGGTATTTCGACAATACGCGTTTCTGTTTCGGCGACAACTTCACGTTCCCTTTGAGAATGTTGTACGCGCAATCGCACAGACTACAAATGAGACCGGTGTCCGCGTGGGCGAGTAGGGCTTTTCGCAGAGCGATGTTCCGCCTATGTCTCTCCAACAGCTGCAGGGCGACGATGTGTCTCTTTATTTGATTCGTCGGTCCCGTCACCTTCGGCCGTCTCTTCGCTCCCGTCACGCGCGCCTTCATAGCGACTAATAAACGGACGCGTCGTCGTCCCTCTCTTCTTATAGTCCGCCGACGCCACCACCACCGCCGCCACCCTTCCGTACGTACACGTACTGAAGGCGATCGTCCGGAAATATGCACGTACGCAGACGCATGTCCTCTTCCGTTTCCTGTTTCAGATCCACGAATAGATAGCCGTACGCCGACGACGTCGCGTCTTTGAAAGCCTCTATCATGTAGTTGACCTTTCCCGGGTACATCTGTTTCGCTAGGTGACCTACTTGACCCGCGTCTCGAGGACTGTTGAATAGCACTATGTATTGAGCGTTCAGGCTGATTGTACGGTTTTCTTTCCCTTTCGGAAACATGTTCTGTCGCAATTGTACGACCGACGTATTACAATGATGACTTTTTTTAGTAAATAGTACCGTCACCCGGCTATCGGTCTCCTCCATGAGGTCGTCGAGTACTAGAAGCGTTCTCGCTTTACCGTCTAAACGTTTCGGATCCGGCAGGCCGTCTACGAACTCTATTTTCGAAGATATAGACGCGTAGCCGCTCTGCCACTGTCCGTAACACCACAGGATTTTCTCCGGCGGCGGATCGATCATAGTGTCGTAACGTATCAAACGCTCGACGAACGTCGTCTTACCGCATCCCGTAGGACCGGCTACTATACACGTAAAAGGATGCTTCAACGACGGTCCGTTCATTTTTCACGACTGAACGACGAACACTTTTTTACTCATCTTTATACTCATCGCGCAACTCCATCAACAGTTTACCGAGCATGTTCTTCCCCACATCGCCCGCGATTCCGCTACCCCAGAAACCCTCCTTACTCGCTATCCATTCCACCAATTCGGCGTCCCCGGTCGCCAACAGTGCAGCCTTCAAATCGCTCGATCCGTCAAACTTCCTCCTCAACAACATCCTCATACATTTCACCCTAACGTCGGTCCATTTGTTTCTCATTCTCTTTAGTCGAATGTCGTAACTGCGTCGTTTCGCTGCATAAGAGCTTCGCGAACTTTTGATTATTTCGGCAAATTCCACGTCCTCGTAGAATATCGCTTTCCTATACTGATAGGCGTGCTCGACGGATCGAAAGCCCCGACCGAACGCCGACAGTCGACGCATATACATATTCGACAAGAACGACCGCGATCCACCAAACCTTATAGGCGACGACATCGTACCGACTACAGATCACCCGCTACCGTCACCGCTTATATACCAACACTAAAAAGTTGCGACTAGGGTTCAAACCCGGAACCTTTCGATCCCTAGGCGAACACTCTCCTAAGAGAGCTATACCGTCGCCAACGATTATGCAGGGTTTTACCCCGGTTATATCTCACCGCTAGGTGGCATACACTACAAACGCATTATTGCTTACGTCAGCACGTTGAGGACTACGTTAAAAGTACGAAACTAAACGTTGCATGGTTTTAGCGTGGTTATTAAACGCATTATTGCTTACGTCAGCACGCTCTAGGTACGGCGTTGATCGCTAGGACTAAAATACTCTCTGCACTCACCCCTAGGTGGCATCTCTAGTGGTACTGTCAATCATCCAATTAGTATCAAATTACATCGCTCATCAATCACGTTTTTTATAATTAGGTTTCCCAAACTCATTAGTGTCAAACACAAAGCCTTTGATCTTTTTTTATACATAGGACTAGTCTCGCATTTTTGCTTAGGTCAGCAGTGTGCGATGTCAATTAGTGGTCATTACATTCTTTTTTATAAGTAGGATTTTGAGGCCCAACAGAGCATACTATCTACTGACGGCTTCGATGAAAGTTTTTGTTGAACTGGCAGCTACACTGGTCAGCAAACTTGGTTGTCATGTCGTCATTCAGTTTAATTTACGTTAAATGAGTCGGGTTTGAGAAACCGACACAATGCAGCATTGCGAATCATGCGATGCACGAATATTGGACTCTAGTTTATTGTACACTACGTGTATATTGTACACTATATATATATATATATATATATATATATAGTATATATATATATCTATGTATAGTATATATATATATATATATATAGTGGGAAAGTCTACGAACTTACTGAGGTTCCAATGATCTCATAAAGCAACGTTTTCAGATAGTTAAATAATTATCACAAACCTCAAGTTTACCTTTTATTTATACTCCGGTGCTGCCGTCAAGTGATCAGAGAAAAATGTAACTCGTCTCGAGGACTTTGCATTGACTGATTCCACTAGATGGCACTACTTACTGTAATTTATTTTGGCGCTATATAAATTTACGTGCACATGAAAGACCTCTGTATACACAAAAAACGGATAGTAGTGGCGTTTTGTTGACACGTCAACACCAACGTACGTTCGTTTGTGAACTGTCTTAATACCATAAACTTTATTGTCTGGGCTAGGGTTACACTTAGGAAGTTAGATGTTATATTTAGTTGAATAAAAGTAAATTAATTAAACTATGCACGTGCCACGGCTACATCGAACTCCACAACTTCATTAAGTTCCAAATATAGGTTTTGTCTGTTTATTCTAACTAATGTATGTATTACTTACGATCGAATGCAACATTTTGCCATTTCTTGATACTTCTTTCGGTTTGACGTTACTTCCAGGTAATTAAACGAAAATGAGACTGTCAAAAAGACGCACGTGCGCGCTGGCTGTGGTCTGGTGCCCTGCTAAAATAACTTGCAAAATAAGTTACTTTTGTACGTTGCATGGCATTTGGGTTTAGCGTTTTCTGTGCAGCGGTTTTAAAAATTACAGCAATATGAAGGTCAGTGTGAAACGTGAGTGAAATATCTAGACGGTAAGGCCACGTACGTAGCGGTATCTTTCAGTTTTGTTGAAAGTCGCTCCATTCTTGAAGTTTGAACGTGTCCATAAGGCATAACCATGTTAATGATCATGGTGGCGCTCCGCTGAGGCTCAACTGATGTTTTGCTTGTCATAGTAGCTTATTAAATGCATGATTTATTTTCTTTTGGTTCTGTAAAGCACTAAAGGTAGTATTAATTAGGACTGTGTTAGTTATCAAAATTAAAACTAGCACTCAAACAGAAGCAAATAGAGAGCCAGTCATTCAATATTTTATAAAATGTGCGTTTTGCTTGGTCGTTTCTGCCCAGACAGCCTTGGCTTATGATAGGCTAGGCTAGGACCAGCGTCTGTCATTTCTTGAATCGCCTTTACAATTGCTTGTGTTTGTTTGTTTTGTTAACCAGCAATCACGATGTGTTTTGTTTGTCAGTAACAGTGTGCGCAATAGCAGTACTTCCCGTGGCCATTGCTCACGTAATTGAATTAGGCGCGAAAGAAGTTATGTCTGTAAACATCCACTAATTTATTAGCATGTAACCGAATGTAGACGTATTCAACGACGGGCGGAGTAGCTCAAGTAAAGGGATTTTCGATTATATACGCTATTCCGCCAGATTCTCATCTGATTCCGGCAGCTTGCAGTTCTCTATATCAATAACTATTTGTGAATAAGGTATTTTATTTTGTTGCGGTACACGAGTAGTTTCATTTGTTACCTTATATATACACATTTTTGTTTTTGTTAAATATGGAACATTTCTGCTATAATTCCGTTTCATGTATTGTAATTATATACTACAATTGTATGTATTAGGGACTGACAACTTAACAATATCCGGAAGGAAATAAACTAATCTTATTATTATTATTAGCTGACGTGTTGGTAACGCACCTTGTAAGATAGCAATGCCATTTCCATAGCCGACATTTTGTATTCAAAAATTAAATCGTCGTTAGCATCGCGTGTTACATGAACACTTGGCTATTGATCACCCAGTGACGGTGAACTTGATGGTAGAATCCCGCTTGAACCGTAAAAAAGAGAGAGGAATACATTTGTTGACGGCCCGGGCTGCGCTCGTCTCCGTGCCTACCTCGTGCACGTTGATGAAAGCCTGATGGAAGACATCCTCTACCCACATGTCTGTGCGTCCAGCGATACGACGGAGATCAGCCTAGTATTGGTCAAACAAATACGTCATACCCAGCGTCTTCAGCAGCGCCGTCATCGTCGTGTCTTTCATCATTCTGAATTTCGGCATAGACACGATCACTTTCGGGTACTTCAGTCCCAGTGAGTTGGGTTCCGCGTAAACCTGTTCTCCACGTACGACAGTGAAGTGCGCCAGTTGGGCAGAACGATATACATGGCTACGGGGCTAGCGTGGTACCGCAGGTCGACAACCTTTAACAAGATTTAACCAGATTGCCACCCAGAGAATTAACTCTAGGTGGCAGGTGGACAAGGAAGCCCTTTGGCTTATCGAGAGTCCGACCATTTTATCTATGTGTATCCCGCCCGTCTGAGGTATGTGTCGATTTTATTTTTAAACATATTCACGCTACTAGCACCCACACAATCAGCAGGTAATCTGTTCCATTCATTTACAGTCCTTTGTGAAAATGAAAACTTTCTTATATCCAATCTACTCTGCTCCTTTGCCAATGTAAGTTCATGTCCTCTAGTCCTTCTATCTTTCTTAACTGAGAAAAAAATATTTCTATCAATATTTTCATAACCTTCAATATTTTAAACACTTCTATCTGATCTCCTCCTCAATCTCCTGAGTCTCTGAGTGTTGTTAAACCGCATTTTAGGCGTATTCGTAACTAAGATCCCTCAGTTTTGCTTGGTATAATTTTAGTTGCTCTCCTCTGCACTCTTTCTAGCGTATCTATGTCCTTCCTGCGATATGGCCTCCACGCTTGAATACAATATTCTAAATGAGGCCTAACTATTGTTTTGTACAGCGGTATTATTAGCTCTTTTTCCTTATACGTTATGTTTCGCCTAATTAATCCAAGGATTTGATTTCCCTTTGAAGCTGCAATTCCGCACTGCTCTGAAACCTTCATATCAGCACTAATGGTTAACCCTAAGTCCTTTTCTTTTTACAGTAGTACTTAGTACAGTACCCCCCATTGTATATTCTACCTCTTCGTTCCCATGTCCTGTGTGGAGGCATTTACATTTCCCAAAATTGAACAGCATTTGCCACTTTTCAGACCATTTGATCAACCTGTCAAGATCATCTTGTAAATGCTGTCTATCTCCATCACTTTTAATCCTTCTAAACACTTTTGTATCATCCGCAAATTTCAGCACCTTGCTTGTTATTTCATCATCCAAATCGTTGATATATATTAAGAATACTATAGGTCCTAATACTGATCCCTGTGGTACCCCACTCAATACCGATTTCCAGTTTGAAGCCTCCCCCATCAAGCTTCTACGTTGTCTTCTGTCAATCCCAACCATTGTTCTATCCAGTTTATTATACCATTTCCTATGCCATGGGCATTTAGTTTCAGCAGTAATCTTTGATGTGGTACTTTGTCGAAAGCTTTTTGAAAATCTAAGTAGACGATATCTACCGGTGATCCCTCATCTACCCACTTGGTGATGTCTTCCAAAAAACATAACATATTTGTTAAGCATGACCTCGCTTTAAAAAAACCATGTTGAGATGGGTTTATCAAGTTTTTTTTAACAAGAAAATCCACCATGTGATCTTTAATTAGTCTTTCTAATAATTTACAAATCACTGATGTTAAACTCACTGGTCTATAGTTCTCTGACTTGTTCCTCGAACCTTTTTTGAATAACGGTATAATGTTTGCTTCTTTCCATTCTAAAGGAACCACTCCCTCTTCTAATGACAAGTTGAAAACTGTTGCAAGCGGTATACTAATTTGTTCTACAATTTCCACTAGTAGTTTGGGTGGAATACCATCCACTCCAGGTGATTTATTTTCCTTCATAGCCCTAATTTTCTTAGCTACCATTTCTGGGGTTACAATTAATTGTCCTAAGTGAGTCTGAATCTGCTTATGAATAGCCTCTGGTACTGACGGTGAACTAATATCTTCCCTGGTAAACACTGAATAAAAGTACTCATTCGGTCTTCTGCCATTAAGAATCCTTCTGATATTATATTTCCAGCACTATCTTCTAGAGGACCCACCTTATCCTGAACTTTCTGTTTGCTTCGAACATACGCATAAAAACTCTTGCTGTCATGTTTTATATTACAAGCTAATTTATGTTCATAGCTTCTCTTTGAATTTCTAATTTCAGCCGTAGCTTGGTTTAGTGCTTCTTTATAAATGTTGTAGTCTTCGTCATTGCCAGTACGTCTATATGACTTCCACATCATTTGTTTATACTTAATTTTCCTAATGGCTTCTTTCGATAAGTATTTCTTTCTGGTCCGTTTCCCTTGTTTTGAGAGATTTCAGGTACATCGACTATGCCTTAATTTCACTCTTTTAATGCATTTCCAGCATTCTGTTGCCCGTCTTATTTTTCAGTGTGTTATTCAGTCTATCTTTGCTAAATATTTTCCTCATGTCCCTTTATATACCTTTCCTTTGTGGGAATTTCTCCTATACTGCCTTTTACTATTCCTTTCTGATTTTACAGTGATGGTAAAATGTATCTGGTTGTGATCGCTACTCCCCAGTGGCTCACATATATTGACATTGTCAACTAATTCATTCTGTGAGGACACAACTATGTCTAACACATTCTCACCCCTGGTTGGTTCTAGCACATGTTGAGAAAGGAATGTATCTTGAACTAAAACTAAAAACTTGTGGTCCTCACTCCCCATACTCTGTAGAGATTTCCATTGTATATGCCCGTGGTTAAAATCCCCCATAATAATACAGTCCCGTTTGCTTACTTCCCTTATAGCATTTTGTATTTTTTCATTCTCTTCTATGCTTATGTTTGGACTTCGATAAACTAACCCAACTGTTAACGTTGAGTTTCCTGTAACTTTAACAGCTTCTTCGCAATCTGCTTCTCTTTCTAATTTTATTTCATAAGCCTGAATAGATTCTTTAATATATAAAATAACTCCACCTCCCTTTCTTCCTATTCTATCTTTTCTAAACATTACATATCCTGTCAGTCCCAATTCAGCATCTGATATATCGGTGGTGGTCCAGGATTCGGTTATACCTATTATATGAGGGTCAATATCTTCTAACATAATGTTTAGTTCATTTCTTTTGTTTACTATACTCCTTGCATTTAAACAAACACATTTATATCCAGCTTCAGGAGAGTTTTCCACACTGTT
>CM034542.1:51504174-51536322 GCA_020002185.1 Paraescarpia echinospica
ACACACACACACACACACACACACCACACTCACACACATACAAACATATACACACACAAGCACACACACACGCACTTGGGCACACACACACATTCACACACACTCACAAACTCACCCACACACCCACACACCCACACACCCACACACCCACACACCCACACACCCACACACCCACACATAAAAAAACTCAACAACCATGTTGAGTTTTTTAATCTCAACATGGTTCTTTGAATATATTGTGTTGGTGCTCTCACGTTTGTGAAATTTTGTCACTCAATGTCACAAATTGCTGCATCGCATTTCTCAGTTAGTAGCTCCCTATCCGTGGAGCTGTAGACTGTCGTAGCATGACCAGTCCACACAAAATGGGGCACACCTACCCAGGATATACCTAGTTTTGCAATGTTTGAGATTTGGAAAAAAATTGACTATTTCTGAGCACTTTGATATTGATGGTTATATATTTTGTACCCAGAAATACGTCATCTAGGCAGTCCTGAATATAATTAAAAACGCGTTAAACAATAACATGATTACATGCCTAATATTATAAAAAAAATTGATGTTCACATTTACCAGGTTATTTAAGCGTTCATACTATCAGACAAATTAATTAATACAATGTTAATCAACTGATTTGGGGCACATCAAATTTCGAAAAGGCAGCTGTATTTATATATCTGATGTGCCCGAAGGGCACGTGCATGTCTTTTTACAGATCGATTCCTGTATACGAATATTGTATGCGCGCCTGTGTACAAGTGTGCAGTCATGCGTTCCCATTACCACACCTGGAATGCTTGTATACATGTCTACATATATCCATATTGTCTTTTAAAATATATTATATTCGTGTGTCTGTACTGTGCCCGCATTTCGCAGTCGACTAGACAACGTAAAAAGAACACGTGTTCACTGCCACCATTAACAACACCGGGTGTCGAGTTATCATGAGCATGACAGAACTATCGCGGTGACAGTTAACAACCCATCCTGTCCCAGTCGTCTCTCTGTCACCCCACCCGTACGACACCTGCTTTTGTGTCCCCCTGCCACGTAAGTGCCACCTTCGTGCCACCAACTTCAATGGCCTCGTTGTTTGTCGTTTTGAGGGCGCGATTCACCGTCTATTTGCTGGCTTTGTGCGGCGGCACTGCTTTCACGATGCTGTATCCTACCTCCCCTCTCCAGCATAGCATTCCTTTCTTGTGAGGTCGCCGCTTTTGTCGCGCTCACAAAGCCTGAAAGCGCGCTACTGGATCGCAGTCGCGTTATGCGTGCATGCTGGCTTTGTGCGTCTTTGTGGCACGGATGAATGCTAAGTGTTTATGGGTGAACTTCGTCTTTTTCCAGCGCCGTCAAGGGGCGACCCGCTGAGTCAAATTACGCGTGGCTTTGTGCTAGAACTTGTCGGTTTCAAAGGGTCGCTTGTGAGTCGATTTCATCTGTTCACAATCGGTCTTTATTCTCCGGTGTTTATGACGTGTAATGGCTAACAACTGCGCCGCTATGGGCTCATTCGCTAAGCTAATCGCAGTCGTGTGCAAACATTTACATAAAATCACAAAGCGCGTTATTAAAATGATTGAATGGTATGAATCAGGCGGTTGGTAGGTAGACCAAAGAAGACACAACAAAGAGAGGTGTTCTTGAGCAACGTTTCTCAAGAAGCGTACACTAGAACATAAGAAAATGTATTTGTAAAAAAGTGGCCGTCGTTCAGCTGTCAACAGTAAATAATGCAGCGCTGTTTGTTGAAAGACATATATGTAATAGGGTACTTAATCATAGAGCATGCGTATGAGTTAAATAAAAACGACCCAGTACCTGAACCGTTAGTGCACGACAATTTCAAGTTGAACTAAAAAGTGAGACTAGCAGTATACAGACACCACTTTGTTAACCACCCGTTTTATTGCGCGTATTTGTTACTCGGACATGTACTAAATAATTTTGTTTACCTATCAATGATAATGCTGGTGACGATGATAACTACGACGGCGGCGACGGCGACGGCGACGGCGACGGCGACAGCGACGACACTTTAGACTGTGAGCACATCTGAAGTGTTTGTCAATTGCCTATATCAATTAGGTTGGTTATTCTTAGTACACGAACACATACATACTCCCGGCTGTAATTATCACACGTAATAACGACATCATTATTTCCTTTGTTAAACAACCAGTCGCCAGACGTCGCCTTGTCGAGTGTCGCCGCTGGTCGCGTGTGTCGCCACCGGTTTCCTTCTCCACTAATCACAACTATTAATGAGCGACGCACAGAAACACGCACTCGTCGAGTGTCGAGGGTCGCTTTGACTCTGTTCTAATTAATGCCAAGTTGATGCACTCGCCTTCGATCAGCGCCGCGTTTATTGAATGACGACAATCGCCCGCCACTTTACATGAGCAGACGACATTCGACACACGGTCGATGACGGTCACGTGACGCGACAGATGCGCCGAAACGTAACACGTTGAAAGCGCTGGGTAACGGACGCGTTCGCACTCGAAGTGGGAGCGTTCGTGTCGCTGGTAAATTGACGATCTAACGAAACTCACGCCTTTCGTGACTAGTTATAATAAGAGCGTGCAATCTTCGAGAGCTTCGTTGGTTTTGGCTAATTACCGCAGTTGAAGTTGTATCGACACATTTGCTACTGTGCAATGTTGAACATTATGTTGTTTTGTATGTATGCATTTTAACATTTACTCTTGACGATTACGTAGTCAGGTATGATGTTAGTTATGTCATTTACCAATTTTGTTTACCTGGTTTACACAGGAAACATGCAATGCATCAACATATGTCACTACATTGTTCAAGTATAAATAATATATTTTCTTATTTGCTAAACAGTTTAACGTTTACGCCTGTTTAAGGCGCCAACGAGGACTACAATAATTACCGATTTTTCCAGGTCCGTTTCTGCATTAGCATAGGCGTTGCGTTTTCTTCCGAAACTATAATTTGGTCCATAAACATATATATTGGGTTATAAATCCAGTGGCATCTTCCCAGCTAGCAAAACTTAGTAACTTACAAACGTCCATTTTTATCACCACTATAGGCCCCATCAAACCTTCCTAGTCGGTTTCTTTGATGATGGTAATTGAAAATTATTACAAGAATAAAATGACCGCGAACGGAAATGAGAATAGTATTAATAAATTAATTACGTTTATTATGCAAGTATAAGTCACAAATCTAGCTACAACCCTGCCATAATTATACCGCCTGTTCCGATTTGATACATTTAAATGTAAACATTCTTTGTAATCACTGTGGTGAGGCCAATGTTTTCATAGTCCTGACCAGCAATATATGCAACATTTGTAACAACTAACAGTTTACCCATTACACGTGCGTAAAACCATTCAATAACAGTGATTACCCAGTGACATATTCGTAATACAAACTTCAGGTTAATTATGAATATGGTATTCACGTGGCGCCACCTGGCGGATAAAACCAACTCAACATGGTTACAAATTCTGAAATTGTTTTTCAAAATATGTCAGGTTTCTTCACCTAACCATATACATTTATGCTGCAATTATTTTAACGTGTCGCTATTTTGTGTATGGTTATGTTTCCTTTCCGAAAATAGTTTAATTATAGGTTCCATTCACTTCATTCTTTCTATTTGACTCTGGTCTTCAACCGGTCCATCCAGCAGTGTGTGTGTGTGTGTGTGTGTGCGTGTGCGTGTGCGTGTGCGTGTGCGTGTGCGTGCGCTTGTGCGTGTGTGTGTTTGTGTTTGATATGGCGGGTGTGTAGGTATATTTATGTATGTATGTATATATGTGTGTGTGTGTGTGTATGTGTGTGTGTGTGTGTGTGTGTGTGTGTGTGTGTGTGTGCGTGTGTGCGTGTGTGCGTGCTTGCATGTGTGTGTTTGTTTGTTTGTTTGTGTGTTTGTGTGTCCGCGCGAGTGTCTGTGCATTTCCGCGGGCACATGCGAGCAGACGGATGTTTGCGTGCATGAACGTGTGTATGTCTGTATGTGTATTTATACATCCGAATATGCGTGCATGCTTACGTGTGTGTGTGTGTGTGTGTGTGTGTGTGTGTGTGCGTGCGTGTGTGTGCAGACGGGCAGGCGAGCATGTGTGTTTTTAATGGCGGGTGTGTAGGTATACTTATGTGTGTGTGTGAGTAGATAGTGAGGGCTGTTGGACCTCAAAATCCTACTTATAAAAAATAATTTAATGACCACTAAACGATCGGGCACACTGCTGACGTAAGCAATAATGCGAGACTAGTCCTATGTATAAAAAAAGATCAAAGGCTTTTCGTTTGACACTAATGAGTTTCGGAAACCTACTTATAAAAAACGTGATTGATGAGCGATGTAATTTGATACTAATTGGATGATTGACAGTACCACTAGAGATGCCACCTAGCGGTGAGTGCAGAGAGTATTTTAGTCCTAGCGATCAACGTCGTACCTAGAGCGTGCTGACGTAAGCAATAATGCGTTTATCGCGCTAACCACGCTAAAACCATGCAACGTTTAGTTTCGTACTTTTAACGTAGTCCTCAACGTCGTATCTGCTGACGTAAGCAATAATGCGTTTGTAGTGTATGCCACCTAGCGGTGAGATATAACCGGGGTAAAACCCTGCATAATCGTTGGCGACGGTATAGCTATCTTAGGAGAGTGTTCGCCTAGGGATCGAAAGGTTCCGGGTTTGAACCCTAGTCGCAACTTTTTATTGTCTAGCGATGGTATATAAGCGGTGACGGTAGCGGGTGATTGGTAGTCGGTACTATGTCGTCGCCTATAAGGTTTGGTGGATCGCGGTCGTTCTTGTCGAATATGTATATGTGTCGCGTGTCGGCGTTCGGTCGGGGCTTTCGATCCGTCGAGCACGCCTATCAGTATAGGAAAGCGATATTCTACGACGACGTGGAATGTGCCGAAACAATCAAAAGTTCGCGAAGCTCTTATGCAGCGAAACGACGCGGTTACGACATTCGACTAAAGAGAATGCCAGGCAAATGGACCGACGTTAGGGTGAGATGTATGAAGATGTTGTTGAGGAGAAAGTTTGATGGATCGAGCGATTTGAAGGCTGCACTGTTGTCGACAGGGGACGCCGAATTGGTGGAATGGGTAGCGAGTAAGGAGGGTTTCTGGGGTAGCGGAATCGCGGGTGATGTGGGGAAGAACATGCTCGGTAAACTGTTGATGAAGTTGCGCGATGGTTATAAAGACGCGTAAAAAAGTGTTCGTCGTTCAGTCGTGAAAAATGAACGGACCGTCGTTGAAGCATCCTTTTACATGTATAGTAGCCGGTCCTACGGGATGCGGTAAGACGACGTTCGTCGAGCGTTTGATACGTTACGACACTATGATCGATCCGCCGCCGGAGAAAATCCTGTGGTGTTACGGACAGTGGCAGAGCGGCTACGCGTCTATGTCTTCGAAAATAGAGTTCGTAGACGGCCTGCCGGATCCGAAACGTTTAGACGGTAAAGCGAGAACGCTTCTAGTACTCGACGACCTCATGGAGGAGACCGATAGCCGGGTGACGGTACTATTTACTAAAAAAGTCATCATTGTAATACGTCGGTCGTACAATTACGACAGAACATGTTTCCGAAAGGGAAAGAAAACCGTACAATCAGCCTGAACGCTCAATACATAGTGCTATTCAAGAGCCCTCGAGACGCGGGTCAAGTAGGTCACCTAGCGAAACAGATGTACCCGGGAAAGTTCAACTACATGATAGAGGCTTTCAAAGACGCGACGTCGTCGGCGTACGGCTATCTATTCGTGGATCTGAAACAGGAAACGGAAGAGGACATGCGTCTGCGTACGTGCATATTTCTGGACGATCGCCTTCAGTACGTGTACGTACGGAAGGGTGGCGGCGGTGGTGGTGGTGGTGGCGTCGGCGGACTATAAGAAGAGAGGGACGACGACGCGTCCTTTATTAGTCGTTATGAAGGCGTGTGTGACGGGAGCGAAGAGACGGCCGAAGGTGGCGGGACCGACGAATCAAATAAAGAGACACATCGTCGCCCTGCAGCTGTTGGAGAGACATAGGCGGAACATCGCTCTGCGAAAAGCCCTACTCGCCCACGCGGACACCGGTCTCATTTGTACTCTGTGCGATTGCGCGTACAACATTCTGAAAGGGAACGTGAAGTTGTCGCCGAAACAGAAACGCGTATTGTCGAAATACCGAGATCACCTGCGTAAACTCGTCGACAAACACGTCACGCGTAAGCAGAAGCGTGTCATCTTGCAAAAGGGTGCGGGTGGTTTTCTGACGGCCCTGCTAGCGCCGTTAGCGAGTACCGTTATCCTACCGCTGCTCAGACAGGTGTTCGGCGGCGCCGGCGGTAATTGATGCAGTACGCGAAGAAGATTGCGTTGGTCGATCCACGATTGGTGGAAAGCCTTCTGCCACGCGTCGATCAGTCGTCGAGCACGCCTCGATCACGTGTGCTGAGTAGCCTTGACAGCGACATGAAGGACATTCTAGAACGTTCGGATTTATCGGAACGAGAAAAGGTAGCGTCGTACAATCAACTGCTGAGTCGGTACAATACGATAGAGGCGGCTCGAGCGGCGCAACCGGTACGCGTGTCGGTGGTGAACAGCGGCGAGACACCCGCGGTACCGGTGGCGCCAGCAGCGGCGGCGGCGGCGGCGCCACCATCGTCGGAGGTGATAGAGCGCGAAATCGTAGCCAGTATGCCGAAAACGTTGAAAGAGAAGACGAGACTGCTGGTCGAAAAAATGAAAGCCGATCCGTTGTCTCGATGGAACGATCGCGGTGAATACGTGTACGACGGTAAAGCGATCGCGGGGAGTAATATGGTCGATCTAGTAAACGATATCATGCGAACGAGATCGAAGACGACGGCGCCCGTAGGATGGCGGGAGTTCGGATTGCACATGAAGGATATGAATATCCCTATGGAATTCGTAGGCAACCCGCGCTATCGTTCGTACGTGGAGCGACGACGGAAGCAGCTACTAGAAGAGAGGATGACGATGCCGTCGACGTTTAGTTAATCAGCAGCGCCGACTGAGCGGAGACGTCGTACTCGGATGCGAGGCGAACCTAAACGCAGATCCTCTTCGTTGGGCGTCACGGCGTGGGATACGTTGTCGTGATGACGTCACGACGCGCGATCATCATCGTCGTCGTTGGGTTCACCATCGCGCTTATCGCACTCTATATCATCGTATCATCATCGTCGTCGTCGTCGTCGTCATGGTGTCCGGGTGGAGTCGTCGTCGTCCAAAACGAAAGCCTCGACAGCAACGAAACGTCGACGACGACGACGAGCTGAATAACGCGTACTTCGATCCGGAAAGGGTGGGGAGTTACGGAGGCGTCGACGCGTTGCACCGGGCGTCGAAGCTCCGACGTCCGGCCGTCGAGAGGTGGCTAGCGTCGCAGGACGCCTATTCTCTACACAAACCGGTTAGACGTCATTTCAAACGACGTCTCGTCATCGTGGGCGGTCGAAACCAGCAGTGGCAAGCCGATCTGGTCGACTTGACTAGACTGAAAAAGCACAACGACGGTATAACATTCCTATTGACGGTGATCGATGTGTTTTCGAAGCGGGCGTGGTGCGTTCCGTTGAAGAATAAGTCCGGCGCGTCGCTCGTCGCGGCCTTCGAGCGCATGCCGAACGACGACGACGACGAGACGCCGCACACGCTGCAGACCGATAAGGGGAGCGAGTTTTTGAACCGACCCCTGCAAACGTTGCTAAAGAGTCGCGGTGTTCATAATTTCGTGACGCATAACGAGGAGACCAAAGCGAGCTTCGTGGAACGGTTTAATCGAACTTTGAAGACGCGTATGTGGTGCTATTTTACGAAACACGAAACGCTGCGCTACGTAGAGGCGTTACCGGATTTCGTGCGATCGTACAACAACGCCTATCACCGAAGCATCGGTAGGACGCCGGCGAGTGTCGACGCGACGAATCAGGAGGCCGTATGGCAACGACTGGACGGGGGTGGCGGCGATCGACGACGAAAACCGAAACTACGCGTGGGAGATCGCGTACGTATCAGCAAGACGAGGGGTCATTTCAAAAAAGGATACATGGCTAACTGGAGCGAGGTGCTGTTCACCGTCGTAGAGGTGCATCCGTCCGAACCGCCCGTTTATCGCCTGAAGGACGACGCCGAGACGCCGATTGAGGGCGCCTTCTACGAACCGGAACTACAACGCGTAGTCGTTCCGAAAGACAAACTATATCGCGTGGAGGCGGTTCTAAGGCGTCGTCGGCATCGTGGCGGCGGTTCGGAGGCGCTCGTAAAATGGAGCGGATATCCGGCCTCATTCAACAGCTGGATCGACGCGGAGTCGTTCGTGGACCTATGAATCGTTGGACGCGTCATACCGGCTGCTGGCGACTGCACGAGGCGGGACTATGCAACGGATCTTCGTTCTTACCGTATAAAGGTCCCTGCTGCATCGACAGCGCGCAGTGGCGTGACGATGCACGACGACGACGAAACTACCTCGAGTGGCGATCGAGGAACGAACGCCGACGAAACATCCGTCGTCGACGACGACTCAATCGACGCTACAACTGCCGCCGAACCCGTTCCATGGCAAATCTGCGGCAACGAATGCCCTAAGGTCGAAATCGTGTTCCTCTCTCAGGTCGTCGTCCTGTACTTCGTCATCGCCGTTAGTATATACAATCTGACGAAAGGTCAAGGTGACTCCAACCTGTGGACGGCGCTGTTGAGCAGCTGTCTCGGTTACCTGCTCCCGAGTCCGTCTATGAGTGTCGGCGGCGGCGAACGTCGACGACAACACGATGGCGGTCTCGTCTGATTTTTACCTGACGCTGCCGAGCAACGCGTCTATGAAACGTCACCCCGAAAATACGTTGACGCACTACGTCACGACGTTGCTGCGACGTTTCGACCTGTCGGGGGAGTGGGAATGCGGCGCGGTGTCGGTACAGTATCCGCACACGTGGTACAACGTGAGAGAGAAGGACGCCTACTTCTATCTGACTTGCGCGGCGGGCGAACCGGGTGTTTACACGCAGATAGACGAAGACGGCACGACCGTGCTGATATATCGTCAAACGACGATTCCTCACGGTTTCTACAACAACGTTTATACGTTGTTGAACAGGATCAACGAGGCGCTAGAGAAATTACACACCAGGAAGGTCACGTGCTAGGTTTCCATAGCAACACGATCATGAGTTCGTCCGCGTTCGGTCCCGCGCCGGCGACGAGGCCCGTCATCAGCACGTCGCCCACCGCGTACACGTTCGAGTACGAAGGTCGCAATACGGTGACCATGTCGGCGGGCATCTAGAGTCTGTACGTGTACACGGATCTCGTGGAACCGCGCGTCGTCGGTGACGTGTTCGCGCCGCTCCTTCGAAACATCGCCGTCTGCGGTGAGAACGGTGACGTCGTTTCGTAATCGTTAAGCTGCTGCGGAATCAATTCGACGAGGTCGAAGTCGATATAAGAGACGATCACGGCCAACCGATTCTATTCGAGCATTTTTATTATTTTAACATGCCGTCGTACGTGGACTACTACGTTCGTCAGGTCGGCGGACAGCTGCCGGTCTTCGTCGATGCTCGGGGTCAACGAGGTCACGGTTTGGGTAATCTCTTCGGAAGTCTGTTTCGAAGCGCCATGCCGCTTATCAAGAGAGGCGCGATGGCGTTGGGAAAACGAGCGCTCAACACCGGCATGCACGTGGCGCGCGACGTCGTCGCCGGCGGCAATCTGAAACAGTCGCTAAAAAGACGCGCGAAGGAGGCCGGCGCCGATCTTCTCGACGGCCTATTGAATCCGCAGGCAGCGCCGCCAAAGAAGAAGAGAAAGAAACAAACGCAGCAGCGCCGTCCCCGCGGCGTCGGCGTAAAGAGAGCGCGCTTAGCGGCGACGGCCGTCAGTAGGCGGAAAAGAGTGCGTCGAACGGACATATTCGACGAGTAACGACGACGATGGAGCGCGCACTCGAGAACGGTCAGTGGACCGTCTACCAGCCGCTGACGGGTTCGGGCTATACGGACCACCTTCGAGTGTACGTGCGCTTCATAGTGGTGACGCCGCGGGGAGGAGAAGACGATACCGATCTGACGGCCGCCGCCGCGGTGGCGCCGGTCAACAATTTCCTGCATACGATATTCAGTCAACTCGACGCGTCGCTGACGTCGCCGTCGACCAATACCTACGCGTACAGCGCCTACGGAAGAAAAAAACGCAGCAGCACCGACGACGCCGCGGCAGCGGCATAAAGAGGGCGCGCCTAGCGGCGACGGTCGTCAGTAGGCGGAAGACGTCGAACGGACGACAACGACGATGGCGTTCGTTAACGGCTCGACGTGCGAGGGCATGAAGGCCGAACTGGAGCTGTTCAGCGGACCGGTGACGCAGACGAGCATCGAAAGTAGTCATTGGACCGTCTAACAGCCGCTGACGACTCTCGACGCCGGCGGCCCTATCGAGTTCCTCGTGCCGGGTTCGGGCGAAGACTATACGGACCTGGGGAGCGTTCAACTGTACGTGCGCTTCAAAGTGACGCGGGGGGACGGTACAGATCTGGCGGCGGCCGCCGCGGTGGCGCCGGTCAACAATTTCCTGCATTCGATGATCAGTGAAATCGACGTGTCGCTGAACAACACCCTCGTGACGCCGTCGACCAATACGTACGCGTACCGGGCCTACCTCGAGACGTTGCTAAGTTACGGTAGCAACGCGAAACGTTCGCATCTCACGGGTTCGTTGTGGTACAAAGACACCGCCGGACGGATGGACACGCTCGGCAACGGCAACGTCGGTTTCGAGGCGCGACGCCTCGCGACGGCCGATAGCAACGAGGTGGAGATGATGGGACGCCTGCACATCGACGCGTTTATGCTAAACAATCACCTACCGAACGGCGTCGACAGGAAAGTGCGCATAGTGCGCTCGAAGGACGCCTTCGCGCTGATGGGCGCGCAAGCCGTACCGGGGTGGCGCGTCGTGCTGCATGCGATTCGACTGCACGTGCGAAAAGTGAAGTTGAACCCGGCCTTCAAGATGGGACATATCAAAGCGTGGGGGTTGGGAACGGTTAAGTTTCCGATGCGCCGCGTCGACTGCAAATCGTTCTCGATAACGGCGGGTACGCTATCGCACACGCACGAGAACCTGTACATGGGCGCGAATCCGAAACGCCTCTTCCTGATGATGATCGATAACGTCGCCTACAACGGCGACTACACTAGAAATCCGTTCGACGCGCGTCACAACGACATAAACTTCCTGACGCTCGTCGTCGACGGACGTCAGGTGCCGAGCAAGCCGCTACAGCCGGACTTCCCGCACAACCGGTACGTGCGGAGCTACATGAATCTCTTCGAGGCGACCGGAAAGGCGTTCGAGGGCGAGGGGAACGACGTATCGCGCACGGACTTCAGCGCCGGCTACAGCATCTCCGGTTTCGACCTGACCCCCAACTGTTGCGACGGCGACCATTTCAACGTCGTGCGTCAGGGGAGCGTGGGCGTCGAAATGCATTTCAGGACGCCGCTACCGCTTCAAGTGATCGTCGTCGTGTATGCGGAATTCGGAACGTCGTGTACGACTGGTAGTAACTATGGATACGTTTCAACTGATGCGTCGTCTGGAACTCGATACGTACGCTAAACGTATCGTCGTCGGCGTCGTGCCTAAAGACGCGCTAGCCGCCGTCGCCGCCACCACCTACCCGACGGCCTTCGTGTGCAACACCGACGACGGCGGCGAACCGGGACAGCACTGGGTGGCCGTCTACGTCGGCGCCGACCGACGAGGCGAGTACTTCGAACCGTACGGTCTGCTTCCGCTGCACGCCGACTTCCGCGCCTTCCTGCGCCGCCACTGCGGCGACGCGTGGACGTACAGCGACAAGTGGCTGCAGAGCGTCATCTCTAACGTGTGCGGACAATGTTGCGTCGCCTACCTTCTCCGATGTCGCGGGATGCCGTTGACGACGTTGCAGAGCCTATCAGGCACCAATCGGGTGAACAATGACTGTCTCGTATACGATTTATTAAAACCTCATAATTAATTTCGTCGCTTGTATAGTAGAAATAAAAAACAAACAAATGATGTACACAATTGTTGGTGTTTATTATTACCCACACATACATATATACAGAAACTACCCCTAGGGGGGTGGTGGTGGTTAGGTTAGTAGTAGTAGACGAGTTAGACGAGTTTACGAGTTAGACGAGTATCGGCGCCGTAGTGACGCCGTCGTCGAGCACGCGGCGTTTATCGTAGAAGTAGCTCAACGCCGCGCGCTCTTGAATGTACGTCAACACGGACGAGTCTTTCACTTGGAAACTGCGGTGCCAGCCGACGCCGTTGCGACGGTCGCGCAGTACGGCGAGGAAGGTGTGCTCGTCGATGTCGGCGTTCTGTCGCTTGCTCAGTCCCTTCGTGCTGTACTTCGGACCGGCGGTGCCGCCGAAGCAGTAGTAGGTTTTGCTGCACAGCGCCACGATTCCGTCGCCGCGCCACTCTTCTTTGAAGAGGCCCGGTGTTCGACGATCGAACAGGCGTCGGCGCGCGCAGCAGGTCGCCGCGCCGTCCCACGCTAGTCCGGCGACGCGCCGTCGTACGTAGGCGTCCAGGTGCGCGTCGCAGCGTTCGGCCGGAAACCAGAGCGAACGATTCCGGAAGTAGTGTTCGCGACGTTCTTCCGGTACGAGCGCGTCGACGTCACGTCCGGCTAGGGCTATGTACGCCGAGTCGGTGTCCATAGCACAGTACTGGAAGAGCAGACGGGGAATGTAGGCGTCGACGAAATCGTAATAAAATTCCAGCATTCTCAATTTTGCGTACTGCAATACGAAATAGCCGATATGTATCGGCAGGCCTTAGACGATTTTACGCTTATTCAGCGCCACCTCGTACAGCGCGTCGCCGACGACGACGTCCAGTTGCCGGAAGCGCCGATTGTTGACGAGCATCGACGCGCCGACCGGCGTCGCGTACTTGATTTCCCGGTGCCGATCGACGCGCGTAATCGTTTTCCCGTAGGAACTGTTCCCGAGAAGTTTAAAGGTATCGGCGATGATCGATTTATCGGGATCGATATCGCCCTAGCGGCGCGCCGTCGAAACCGCGTCGCCGAAGCGGCGAAAGCACGCTATCGGCGCGTACTCGACGATCTGGTAGACGCGCTCGACGACGAGCCAGTGCGCCATATACCAGCGTAGGAGCGGCGTCGCGAGCACGATCGCCGCGCCGAAGTAGCTACCGACGAACGTGCATTGAGGTCGCGTGAGGAGATCGTGCGACTCGGCGTAGTCGCGCATGAACGGGCTGAGATCGTCGCGCGCGATATCGACGTTCTTGAATACCGGCTGCATCTCGGCGAACTTGTCGCGCAGCGTTTCCGGTACGGCGATATCGCACTGCACGAGGCCGAACAGAGAGCTTTGTTCGGCTCGTTGAAGAGCGAGAAATGGATCGACTTCGGCAGGTCGTTGAACAGGTACAACAACGTCAACCCCGGTACGCTGATGGCGTCCTTGAACATGTCGATACGTCGGCGCCAATAGAAGGCGAACTGGCGATCGACGGCCTCGAGAAACGGCGCCACGTCACGATTGTTATACCACACAAGAAAACCGCGCATCGACGTCATGCCCTCGTCGCGCCACGCCGTCGCGCAAATCTCGTACGCCTCCGCGGAGATTCCCTCGCGTTTCAGCTGGCTGTAGAAAGCTTCGCACGACGGCAGGGCGGTTTCGTCCAGACGCGTCAACGCGTCGATGTGCTCGTACGGAAAGTAGACCTTCGTTGCCGAGCAACCGTACGCTTTCAGAAAGCGATCGTAGCTAACGCCGGGCGCGAGGTAATTCGTTATGTCCAGGAACTTCAACGTCGTCGTCGACAGGCACATGTAATTGTTCTGACGTTTAATGGTAAACGCCGACGACGTGTGCTGCGCGTCGTCGGTTATGAGCAGGGGGGTCAAGTACTTTTTGACGACGTTCAGGTCGTACTTACCCGAATTGAATCCCAATACGGGCATTTGACGAAGGTACGTCCACAGCCGGTCGGCGAGAGTGGCGTACGGTGACGCGTCGGCGTCGTCGTCGTCGCATCGTCGTCGCCGCCAGTCGGCGTCGAGCGCGTCGAGCGCCTCGAAGGTCGCGTCGTAGCGGGGACGTAGAATCGCGCACGTCGCCGCGCTCACCGCTTCCAGGTCGTCGATGAGGCGACGCGCGAGTTCCGACGAATCGCCGGTCGTGACGTAACAGCGCGCCGCTTCGTGACCGGGCACGTTCGACGCGACGCTCACGCTGAGCAGTTCGTGTAGCGCGATCCAGCGGCATTTGTCGCTATCCGTCGGCAGATCGTTATCGGCGAAATAGCACTCGAAATCGAACGTCGCGCGGTACGGGTAGTAGCGCAGGTCGTCGTCGCCGACGTCGATGCCTTCGTCGTCGAGCCGCTCGAATACGGACGCCGTCGGTCGGTAGACGCCGCCGGGGAACACGTGACGAACGCCGCCTTCGCACGTCGCTTCGTGACGTCGTAAATGGTACGCGCTCCGCCAGAGGATGCTGCCGCATTTCCCGCACTTGTACGTTTGCGTGTACGCGCGCTGATCGCTTATGTACGAGAAGTGCGACTCGTACAGGTTGACGTTCAGCGTCGTGGGATGCGCTTCGCGCGATCGACGGACTAGTTCGGCGACGTCGTTCGTCAGTCGACGATAGACGACGACGTTGATGCCGAAAACCGTCTCCACGCGATCCATTTCGTTCAGGCGCACGCCGTTCGAGGCCGACGTGCGCGCGTCGCGACAATACCGCGCGTGCAGACGTTTAGCGACTTTCGTTAAACGGCTCGTACCGATGTGGTGGTCACTTTCGCCTCGACGGTGACCTTGCAGGTGGAGTCCGATGCATCGGAAGAGACACAGATGGTCGTCGTAGGGCGTGCCTCGATGATCTTTCGTCAACGTCACGATGGCCTTGTTGAGGCGCACGTAGGCGGGAAGCGTCGTCACGCCAACGCAGCCGATAGGATGATTGATGATGACGTTCATGAAGTAGGTGGCGTTAATTACGAGCTCGACGAACCATCCCGAGTCGGGGCGCTGCGCGATGGCGTACTGCAGTACGTCGGTAGTGCGCACGGCGTCGAGGAATCGTTCGAATGAACGGCTATCGGTGACTAGGGCGGGTGTTTCGAGGAGGCGACCGCAACAGTTATACGAAGAATGAAAATATCGGTACCGACCCGACACCTTGTGGCGTAATACAAAACCATAGCTTACGTTAATTTTCAACGCGTTCTTTTGCGCGCGAAACATTTCCCTCAGACGCGGTTCGAGCACGCGCGTACTCGTACAGGCGGTCATACGATAGTTGTAACGCGACTGTATGGCACCGCGCGCCACCGACGTCTCTATGCTACGCCGGCGTTCGTCCGCGACACGCTGTAGATCGTCGGGCGACGACGGCGCCCTAGCGGCTTCCTCCACCACTGATTCATTACTACTAGGAGGTGGTGGCGGCGAACACAGCAGCCTCAGATGCCGTAGCATAGCGTAACGCGTGGTGAATAGCGTGCCACATTTTGGACACTCGACGATTTACGCAGAGCGCTTCATCGCCGCATTTTTTCGAACTCTTTACGTGTAGTTCGAACGTCGTCTGCGTCGCGAAATAGCGCCCACATTTCGGACATTGCCATCTAGTAGGTGATGGTGGTGGCATTCTCTCTAATGATATTTTTTTGAACGCCGCTATTTATAACGGCGACGGTGACGGTGACGGTGGTGGAGGTGGTGGTGGTAAGTACACCCTAGCGGGAAGAATGCTAGCGGTAACTAGCGGTGGTGGCGGTTTTTCTAACTAGGTAGCGGTAATTTGTCTAACTAGCGGTGGAATGTGGTGGTAACTGGCGGTGGTTTTTGTAACTGAGGAGTGCGGTAATTTTTTCTAACTAGCGGGATTTTACGACTAGCGGTAACTGGTACTAGTGGTTGTTTTTACGACTAGCGGTAATTTTTCTAACTAGGTAACTCGGAAACGGAAAGTACATTTTCAACGTTTTATTCGGTACTCTTACAACATTCAAACACAGCGTCGTGAAGCCTTTGTTTCAATAGCAAGCAAATAATAAAATGTTCTCTATTCTACTAGTGTTCGTTCATTCCAGTCCGCTCCGACGTTGCACGTACGTGTGCACGGCCGACTCGAGTTGTACGCGATTCATATAATCGCGCCAATTTGTTCCCAACAACCAGTTCGACACAAACTGCACCAAATACAATTCTCCTGCACGGCCCGTTTGCGGCTGCTGTTCACCGGAAGAAGTCGACACCGTAGTCTCGTGTAGAATATGCACTAGTCTCGTGAAACAGGGGATGAGCGATCGACGCAGGAACGTTTCCATGACGCCGTTGAAATAGCGCGTCACAATACAGCCCGGCTTATTGAAACGTTGCATATATACCCGATTCGGTCCCCCCGCGCGATAGCCGGGCATGTGAACGTAGGGACAGCCTTCATTCGGCTCACATACCCCGCAATGATCCCGCTCCTTCTCCAGAATCATTTCGCCGAGAGTCTCGGCGACGAGATCCATCGCCAGTCGTTCGTAACGCCCGACCAACTGACTCCGACTCGGCACGACGATTTGCCGTTGACACGTCCCCAGCTCCTCCGATACGATCCAGTACGGCGAGCACGTCGGTCCCATCGTCCCCAGGCTGTCGTTATACGTCGGTGGAGGGGGGCGCATTCGGTTCGAGCAGCCGCCGCCCAGCGCCTCCTCGATGATCGCCTCCAATACGTGAGCGTCACGTACTCCTCCGCCACTACCCTACAGCACAAAGCAGTTCTACTCTTTACGAATCAACGTAAGGAACGCGTGTAGGAAGTCGCTCATACACTCACGTCTGGTGTGTTGCATCAAAGCGTCCTACACACACATTATTATGATTAGTCCTCCTTCTTGTCCTCATCCTTCTTTATCGACCCCTGCACACCCCGTTCCAACAACGTTCTTACGAACGAGGCAACCTCGTCTTACTGAGCGCGAATCCTTTCGTTGTTTGCAAGCATGTTTTCCAGTACGCAGCGCACGTCCTAAAGCATATAAAAGCACAACTGTTAGTACATCAAACTACTACACAATAGGCTTGCTTCGTAGGCCAACCAAAATTCTCTTATATACTGCTCGGCCGCCTCGGCTAACAGTTCAAAGCTCTCCTTGCTTAGTGCCAGACCACGACGATCTCTCATTCGTTGTCGTTCGTTGTCATGCGTCAATAAATCTACCAGTAGCGGCCAATTTTCCTCCTACAAAAAACACAAGACAACATTAGTCATCGTCCACTTATCTTTTTAGTGTGCGGACTGTATACGAGGGGTCACCGTTCCAACTCGTCTTCCGCACACTAATCTCCACTTTAGTACCGGCTAACTCGAGCACGGTATCGCGAAGATCCTCCTCGTTCGATTCCGTCAAGTACTCGGCCGTGTACTCGACGAGATTAGACATTTGGCTATCGAACAACGTAAGCCAAAGCTCGTCTTCTTCCTCCTCGCCGTCCTTCACCATCACACGCAACGCGAAGAAATATTTCGGTACAAACATTTCACCGTGCGTTCGACATATCAGGGTCCCGTCTTTGCTTGTCTGCAATTTCCGGCGACAACGGAAACATCCCAAATAGGTGGAACCGGGCTAGCCTTTGTACGAGACGGCGTCGATCGTAACGGGCGACAGGAGTTTATACACACCGTTGACAGCGCACTTCAGATGTCTCAGACTCACCACAGTGGCGCGTGTCGACGCCGACGATTCACGCTCCATAGAACCTCTCCGCGACAGGACCGGGGACTGCTCGGCCGTTTCGTCGGGCTGCTCCAAGTGCGCCTCTTGGGCGCTCCGTTTTCGGCCGACCGTCAACGGGGCCGCGATGAGCGCAACGGGGCGCCTAACGGGTGGTGACACCCCCGTTGACAAGGCTGCAATCAGTGCCGAAGGTTGACTGCTGCTGCTGGCCGCTGCCGCCGCCTTCATCGACTGCTTCCGCGGCGTCTTCGGCTTTTTCGGTTGTTGTTGTTGACTTTCATCCGCCATGTTGCGGAAGAACGTCTGCTGCTTGCTGCTCTGCTGTTGTAGAAAGAATACACGTTAGAACTTCAGCGTCATACAATATAGCTTTTTCTCAACCGTTTTATACCTTTTCCAAATAACACGCATGCGCACTTCACGCTAATACGTCATCTTACTCAATTATCAGCGTGCGTGCCTCGTACATTTCAGACATTTTGTTTTCGGAAAAAAGTCTCCGGTCACGTCAGTACATTCGCCGTTAAATCTCTCCTTACATCGATTTTCTCTAATATCGATGCACCTCACGTTTCCTTACTCCACAGAGAATTTATACAACGTTTAGTTTCGTGCTTTTAACGTTTCGTTTATTGTTTTGAAATGTCATTGTCTACACTATAACGCGCATGCGCACTTCACACTCATACCCTTATCTTTTTCAATTATCGACGTGCATACTTCATCCATCCCAGGCATTTTGTTTTCGGAAAAACGTTAGCGTTCACGTTAGTGCATTCATTGTCAAATGTTACTTTTACAGCGAATTTCTATAATATCTATGCATCTCGTGTTTCCTGACCCCCAGCGATCTTATACAACGTTTAATTTCGCGCTTTTATCGTTTCATTTATCGTTTGTAAAAATAAATTGTTCTCCGTTCACATTCCAACTCGTTACGTCACGCGCAACAGATGTCACACATGTGCGCTTAACGCATTCCGCCTAGTCTACCGAGGAATTTGTTTAAAGAAAAAAGTTAGCGTTCACCTCAGTGCATTCATTGTCAAATGTGACTTTTACAGCGAATTTCTCTAATATCTATGCATCTCGTGTTTCTTGACCCCCCAGTGATCGTATACAACGTTTCATTTCGTGCTTTTAACGTTTCGTTTATCGTTTGTAAAAATCCTTTGTTCTCCGTTCATATGTCAATCAAAATAAGCCGTAGTGTCATGCGCCGCCGCCGTCGCCGCCGTTTGACAACGCGCACCTTTCATACACACTTTTACAAACACGAGCGCACGACGTCTCCACATACATCGTTCCACCATCTAACATGGCCACAACAACAACACCACGGTAAGACAGCGTACATTTTAATTAAACAGTGCTTACTATACGCAATAGCATTAAACATGCATGCATTTTATTTAAATGCACGTTTTTATTGTTGTAACATGCATTTTATTTAAACAGCGCTTACTATACGCAATAGCATGTATTTTATTTTAAACATGCATGCATTTTATTTAAATGCACGTTTTTATTGTTGTAACATGCATGCATTTTATTTAAATGCTTGTTTTTACTAGTACGCATTACATTGCATGTATTTTACCGTTTAAACATGGATGCATTTTATTTAAATGCACGTTTTTACTAGTGATTTTAAACATGCATGTATTTTATTTAAATGCACGTTTTTACTGTTGTATTTAAATGCACGTTTTTACTACAGTAGTACGCATTAAATTGCATGTATTTTACCGTTTAAACATGCATGCATGCATTTTATTTAAATGCACTACAGTTGTTGTAACATACCGTTTAAACATGCATGCATTTTATTTAAATGCAAGTTTTTACTAGTACGCATTAAATTGCATGTATTTACCGTTTAAACATGCATGCATTTTATTTATAAGCGCGTGCATATCGTTCATTTTACTACCGTTTATTGTCTCATTCATCGTTTAAACATTTCATTTTATTTCATTGTTTATTATTTCATAGACCGATCCAACTGCCTACAAGCAGCGACGAATCGTCGCCTCGTAGGCCGGTCGAACTGCCCGACGTGACGATGATGTCGACCCAGCCGACCTGCGTGGTCGCGCCGTCCGTCCGCGTACCTTCACCACCTCCCACGCCCGATGTCACGTCGACTGACAGCTCTGACGATGACGACATCGCCGATCTGGCACGGGTGTTTCTAGTCATACAACCAAACGGACTATGGAGAACGATACCTACCGAACTATATCGCCGGGAAGGCTTCGGCTCCCCACCGGAGCACCTCGTTGGCGCCGCCTATCAATATTCACCGCCCGCCGTCTATCATCCACAATAAATATTCAGTCACTACTCACGTTTTCACGCGTCTATTTTCAATGCATAAACACCCTACTGAACGTTAGTGTATTTATGCATTTGATTGTCATTGTAATACCACGACTAGATGTATTTAAACGCATTGGTTTCGTTTTAATCCCTCCACCAGAACAACGTTGTTTACCGTTAGCCAGCTATGCTGTCATCCAGGGGTCAAAGTCCACTAGAGCAGCAGTCGGCGGCGGCCCCTTATCGCTGCAGCAGCAGCGGTCGTCGCTCTTGCTGTCAACATCACATACGGGGACATCTCAACGTTAATACAATGGTTTTAATATACAATGGTTTTAGCGTGGTTAGCGTATTGCTTACGTCAGCACACGACTCGACTCCTACCCCAGTTATAGGTGGTCCATCAAAAACGAAAGTACGAAACTTAACTTATATACTTTAGCGTGGTTATAAAGTACGAAACTAAACTTATATACTTTAGCGTGGTTATTACATAAAGTACGAAACTAAACTTATATACTTTAGCGTGGTTATTAAACGCATTATTGCTTACGTCAGCACGCTCTAGGTACGGCGTTGATCGCTAGGACTAAAATACTCTCTGCACTCACCGCTAGGTGGCATCTCTAGTGGTACTGTCAATCATCCAATTAGTATCAAATTACATCGCTCATCAATCACGTTTTTTATAAGTAGGTTTCTGAAACTCATTAGTGTCAAACAAAAAGCCTTTGATCTTTTTTTATACATAGGACTAGTCTCGCATAATTGCTTACGTCAGCAGTGTGCCCGATCGTTTAGTGGTCATTAAATTCTTTTTTATAAGTAGGATTTTGAGGCCCAACAGCCCTCACTATCTACTTGTGTGTGTGTATGTGTGTGTGTGTGTGTGTGTGTGTGTGTGTGTGTGTGTATGAGTATGTGTTTATGTGTGTATCTGTGTATGTATGTATGTATATATGTATGTACGTATGCAGGTATGTATGTATATATGTATGTAAGTATGGGTGTTTGCGTGCGTGTGTGCGTGTGTACTTGTGTGCAGTTGTGTGTATGTGGGGTTGTGTGTGCATGTATGTGTGCGTGTATATGCGCATTTGTGTGTGCGTGTGCTTGCGCGTGCCAACCCCTTTCTATCCCTCCCTTTTATCAGCTTTCTCTTCGTTACCTCACCACAATCCATTACTACATACGTTCCTCGGTTTCTAGACGGTCCCTTTTCGTCAGCTCGTTCCTCCACGATGAAACACATTCACCATTGAAAATGAATGAATGAGTTTCCTCACTGTGGACCTGAGACAATCGGCCTCGTTCTGTTGAACTGTTCGTGAACAATCAAATAATAACGAGAGCTACTTTGAGGGCGCAATCATATCGACGACTCGTGCCAAGCCAGCTATCCCATTAGCGCGTCAGTAGTGGTAAGCGGTTCGCCATCCCCGGAAGTGACCTAAGATCAAAGGCTTTTTCGTTTTTTATAAGTAGAATTCCTACGTTTTTTTCAACTATGAGCGAGCAACGTCAAAAAAGTGATTGATGGGGGTCATGAGAAAGAGGGTGTCGCCATCTACTGAATAAAGAGGAAATAAATAGGGTGAATGACGAGCTCTAGCGACTAATCAGGTACTAATTAGGGGTAATTAATTAATTAATTAATTAAGTACTAATTAGTAACAAATGAGTAGCGCAATTATCGGAGGAGAACGTTAGCAACGACAACAAATAGTAAATAGAGACCAATTAGTATTCATTACGTGCACGGGAGGTGGGAAAGATTTTAGAGTGAAGTGACACCCCCTGGAGATCAGCGAGTTTAAAATAATGACGCGCGGGAAGGTTCTAGAACCTTCTAGAAGCTTCTAGAACGGTGCGGTGGTGGAGGTGGGGCCGCGCGGTTTAGATTACGCCTGGTGGCCTGGTTTTCACGACTCACTGGCAAATGGTGGTGTCGAATGTCAGGCTGTAGGATTTTATGTGCATTGTTTTGACGGATAAATGTTTTTCGGGGCGCGCGCTTGTAATAAGGTTCTGGCACCGATGTGTCAGTGCTGGCTGCGGCACGGAAGGCCGGATTTTTCGTGGTGCGCGCTTGTAATAAGGCTCTGGCGCTGATGTGGATATTCCCTGTCAGTGCTAGCTGCGGCACCGCTGATGGATACGCGTGCAATTGCGGTGCAATATCGGAGCTGTCAGATTGGCCTGCGCGTATTAATATAGGTGGAATTATTCGTGTGTTATTGCAGTTGGCGGTCGGCGCTGTCAGATTGGTCTGTGTGTGCGCGTATTTAGCTTGTGGTGTTCGCTGGCTTTATCGTGTGTGAGTTGGAAACACAGTTGGTGGGCGCTGATACACGTGCAATATCGTTATAGCAGCTGGGGGCCGGCGCTGTCAGATTGGCCTGTGCGCGTGTATTAAGCTTGTGGCTTGGGCGTTCGCTGGTGTTGCAACGACGAATAGGTGGAAAATATAGGCGGAATTATTCGTGTGTGATTTGGAATGCTGGTGGATGTGAAAGGAAACACGGAAACAATAAACGGTGAGAAATAAATTGTATTGGTACAATAAAATTTCATTTATCATGGCGGAGGGCCAAAGCCGTGTCGGCCCGGGGGGTTGTGGCGGAAAGGCTAAATGCACGGAAGAAAAATATAGGCGGAATTATTCGTGTGTGATTTGGAATGCTGGTGGAGTGGGTCAAATGTGAAAGGAAACACGGAAACAATAAACGGTGAGAAATAAATTGTATTGGTACAATAAAATTTCATTTATCATGGCGGAGGGCCAAAGCCGTGTCGGCCCGGGGGTTGTGGCGGAAAGGCTAAATGCACGGAAAGATGTGCTGGGATGGGTGGGGCAAATGAGGGGGGTAGAATTTCAGGGGGTGGAAAAATATCCGCAAATGAGAATGGTTGTGCGAAAGTGTCTGGGAAGGGGTTGCCGGCCGCAATAACTTCTAAATCAGTGTAGCCGGGGTAGAAGTCATCGTCGAAGTTCTCTTCGAGGTGTTGCAACGACGAATAGGTGGAAAATATAGGCGGAATTATTCGTGTGTGATTTGGAATGCTGGTGGAGTGGATCAAATGTGTAGGTTCGTGTGTGAGTTGGAATGTGAAAGGAAACACGGAAACAATAAACGGTGAGAAATAAATTGTATTGGTACAATAAAATTTCATTTATTAAGAGGGGGGGTCATGGCGGAGGGCCAAAGCCGTGTCGACCCGGGGGTTGTGGCGGAAAGGCTAAATGCACGGAAAGATGTGCTGGGATGGGTGGGGCAAATGAGGGTGGGGGTTGTCGGCATATAGAAATTCTAAATCGGTGAACCCACTGTAGTCGTCATCGAAATTTTCTGCCGGCTCTTCTTCTTCTGATTCTTCTTCTTGTTCTTTTTCTCGTCGGCGCGGCTCAACGGCTAACAGGGGCTGGTGGTGGCGGCGTCGTGGCGAGGTGAATGTGATTGCGTGGGGCGCAGGTCCTATGTAGTGCACTGTCATTCCCCGCCCGATATTGTAGCGTCCATGTGCCAGACTAGGGTCGATCACGTAGATGTGTCGGCTGGGGGAAGGATTTTATTGGTTACAGATGAAGACGGAAAGGGGTCATGGGGGCGGAAAGGGGTCATGGGGGTGGACCAAAGCCGTGGTGGCGCAGTTGTTGCGCCGCTGTTTTGCGCGCGGTAACGTGTTGCGGCCTAGACACGTACGCCATAGCCTTACATAAGGGGCTGACGTCACTGTTTATATAAAGCGCTTATGTAACTGTTTGTAAGTCTTTAAAACGGCCGTTAAAGGTGAAATGTGAGCAAACTAAGCGGCCTATAATAGTCAGTGGGGACTAGAGAATCTTATGGTAACTTTATATTAGGAAATAAAAGTGGCGTTCTGTTAGTGCACTAGGCTGACCGAGAGATTTTTTTCAGTTTTAGTAAACTTGTAAGAGTCGGCTGCTTTGCGGCTCGCGTGCGCTCGCTCACGGGGGCCGCGTGCGGCCGCTTATATAGGACTGGGCGGAGAACGTCTAAGTATCGTCGCTGTCGTGTTGCTACCGTTGCAGTAACTTTGTGTGTTGCAGAGCGTTGTTGATCACGTCGCCGCCTGTGAGGGTCTGGTACAGTATTGTAACACTTGTTCTGTTCTTTCTCCAGTGTTTCCTGTCTACAGCCCCTGTCTGCATCTCCTCCAGTCTTATTGTATATGGGTGAGGGACTGGTACAGTATTGTAACACTAGTTCTGTTCTTTCTCCAGTGTTTCCTGTCTAAAGCCCTTGTCTCCATCTCCTCCAGTCTTATTGTATAGGAGTGAGGGTCTGGTACAGTAATGTGACAATTGTTCTGTTCTTTCTCCAGTGTTTCCTGTCCACAGCCCCTGTATCTGTCTCCTCCAGTCTTATTGTATAGGGGTGAGGGTCTAGTACAGTATCTTAACTCTTGTTCTGTTCTTTGTCCAGTGTTTCCTGTCTACAGCCTCTGTCTCCATCTCCTACAGTCTTATTGTATAGGGGTGAGGGTCTGGTACAGTATTGCAACACTCGTTCTGTTCTTTCTCCAGTGTTTCCTGTCTACAGCCCCTGTCTCCATCTCCTGCAGTCTTATTGTATAGGGGTGAGGGTCTGGTGCAGTATTGTAACACTTGTTCTGTTCTTTCTCCAGTGTTTCCTGTCCACAGCCCCTGTCTCCATCTCTTCCATTCTTATTGTATAGGGGTGAGGGTCTGGTACAGTATTGTAACACTTGTTCTGTTCTTTCTCCAGTGTTTCCTGTCTACAGCCCGTCTCCATCTCCTCCAGTCTTATTATATATGGGTGAGGGTCTGGTACAGTATTGTAACACTTGTTCTGTTCTTTCTCCAGTGTTTACAACCCTTGTCTCCATCTCATCCAGTCTTATTGTAAAGGGGTGAGGGTCTGGTACAGTATTGTAACACTTGTTCTGTTCTTTCTCCAATGTTTCCTGTCTACAGCCCCTGTCTCCATCTCCTCCAGTCTTATTTTATAGGGGTGAGGGTCTGGTACAGTATCGTAGCAATTGTTCTGTTCTTTCTCCAGTGTTTCCTGTCTACAGCCCCTGTCTCCATCTTCTCCAATCTTATTGTATAAGGGTGAGGGTCTGGTACAGTAATGTGACAATTGTTCTGTTCTTTCTCCAGTGTTTCCTGTCCACAGCACCTGTCTCCATCTCTTCCTGTCTTATTGTATAGGGGTGATGGTCTGTACAGTATTGCAACACTTGTTCTGTTCTTTCTCCAGTGTTTCCTGTCCACGACCCCTGTATCCATCTCCTCCAGTCTTATTGTATAGGAGTGAGGGTATGGTACAGTAATGTGACAATTGTTCTGTTCTTTCTCCAGTGTTTCCTGTCCACAGCCACTGTCTCCATCTCCTCCAGTCTTATTGTATAGGGGTGAGGGTCTAGTACAGTATCTTAACTCTTGTTCTGTTCTTTGTCCAGTGTTTCCTGTCTACAGCCTCTGTCTCCATCTCCTACAGTCTTATTGTATAGGGGTGAGGGTCTGGTACAGTATTGCAACACTCGTTCTGTTCTTTCTCCAGTGTTTCCTGTCTACAGCCCCTGTCTCCATCTCCTGCAGTCTTATTGTATAGGGGTGACGGTCTGGTACAGTATTGTAACACTTGTTCTGTTCTTTCTCCAGTGTTTCCTGTCCACAGCCCCTGTCTCCATCTCTTCCATTCTCATTGTATAGGGGTGAGGGTCTGGTACAGTATTGTAACCCTTGTTCTGTTCTTTCTCCAGTGTTTCCTGTCTATAGCCCGTCTCCATCTCCTCCAGTCTTATTATATATGGGTGAGGGTCTGGTACAGTATTGTAACACTTGTTCTGTTCTTTCTCCAGTGTTTCCTGCCTACAACCCTTGTCTCCATCTCCTCCAGTCTTATTGTAAAGGGGTGACGGTCTGGTAGAGTATTGTAACACTTGTTCTGTTCTTTGGTCTGGTGCAGTATTGTAACACTTGTTCTGTTCTTTCTCCAGTGTTTCCTGTCCACAGCCCCTGTCTTCATCTCTTCCATTCTTATTGTATAGGTGTGAGGGTCTGGTACAGTATTGTAACAGTTGTTCTGTTCTTTCTCCAGTGTTTCCTGTCTACAGCCCGTCTCCATCTCCTCCAGTCTTATTATATATGGGTGAGGGTCTGGTACAGTATTGTAACACTTGTTCTGTTCTTTCTCCAGTGTTTACAACCCTTGTCTCCATCTCATCCAGTCTTATTGTAAAGGGGTGAGGGTCTGGTACAGTATTGTAACACTTGTTCTGTTCTTTCTCCAATGTTTCCTGTCTACAGCCCCTGTCTCAATCTCCTCCAGTCTTATTTTATAGGGGTGAGGGTCTGGTACAGTATCGTAGCAATTGTTCCGTTCTTTCTCCAGTGTTTCCTGTCTACAGCCCCTATCTCCATCTTCTCCAATCTTATTGTATAAGGGTGAGGGTCTGGTACAGTAATGTGACAATTGTTCTGTTCTTTCTCCATTGTTTCCTGTCCACAGCACCTGTCTCCATCTCTTCCAGTCTTATTGTATAGGGGTGATGGTCTGTACAGTATTGCAACACTTGTTCTGTTCTTTCTCCAGTGTTTCCTGTCCACGGCCCCTGTATCCATCTCCTCCAGTCTTATTGTATAGGAGTGAGGGTCTGGTACAGTAATGTGACAATTGTTCTGTTCTTTCTCCAGTGTTTCCTGTCCACAGCCCCTGTCTCCATCTCCTCCAGTCTTATTGTATAGGGGTGAGGGTCTAGTACAGTATCTTAACTCTTGTTCTGTTCTTTGTCCAGTGTTTCCTGTCTACAGCCTCTGTCTCCATCTCCTACAGTCTTATTGTATAGGGGTGAGGGTCTGGTACAGTATTGCAACACTCGTTCTGTTCTTTCTCCAGTGTTTCCTGTCTACAGCCCCTGTCTCCATCTCCTGCAGTCTTATTGTATAGGGGTGACGGTCTGGTACAGTATTGTAACACTTGTTCTGTTCTTTCTCCAGTGTTTCCTGTCCACAGCCCCTGTCTCCATCTCTTCCATTCTTATTGTATAGGGGTGAGGGTCTGGTACAGTATTGTAACACTTGTTCTGTTCTTTCTCCAGTGTTTCCTGTCTACAGCCCGTCTCCATCTCCTCCAGTCTTATTATATATGGGTGAGGGTCTGGTACAGTATTGTAACACTTGTTCTGTTCTTTCTCCAGTGTTTCCTGCCTACAACCCTTGTCTCCATCTCCTCCAGTCTTATTGTAAAGGGGTGAGGGTCTGGTACAGTATTGTAACACTTGTTCTGTTCTTTCTCCTATGTTTCCTGTCTACAGCCCCTGTCTCCATCTCCTTCAGTCTTATTTTATAGGGGTGAGGGTCTGGTACAGTATCGTAGCCTGTCCACAGCCCCTGTCTCCATCTCCTCCAGTCTTATTGTATAGGGGTGAGGGTCTGGTACAGTATTGTAACACTTCATCTGTTCTTTCTCCAGTGTTTCCTTATTGTAAAGGGGTGAGGGTCTGGTACAGTATTGTAACACTTGTTCTGTTATTTCTCCAATGTTTCCTGTTTACAGCCCCTGTCTCCATCTCCTCCAGTCTTATTTTATAGGGGTGAGGGTCAGGTACAGTATCGTAGCACTTGTTCTGTTCTTTCTCCAGTGTTTCCTGTCTACAGCCCGCTGTAGATAGGAAACACTGGAGAAAGAACAGATGAAGTATCTCCTCCATTCTTATTGTATAGTGATGAGGGTCAAGTAGAGTATTGTAACACTTGTTCTGTTCTTTCTCCAGTGTTTGCAGTCTACAGCCTCTGTCTCCATCTCCTACAGTCTTATTGTATAGGGGTGAGGGTCTGGTACAGTAATGTGACAATTGTTCTGTTCTTTCTCCAGTGTTTTCTGTCTACCGCGTCAGTCTCCATGTCCTACAGTCTTATTGTGTAGGGGTTAGGGTCTGGTACAGTAATGTGACAATTGTTCTGTTCTTTCTCCAGTGTTTCCTTTCTACAGCCTCTGTCTCCATCTCCTACAGTCTTATTGTATAGGGGTGAAGGTCTGGTACAGTAATGTGACAATTGTTCTGTTCTTTCTCCAGAGTTTCCTGTCTACAACCCTTGTCTCCATCTCCTCCAATCTTATTTACAGGGTGAGGGTCTGGTACAGTAATGTGACAATTGTTCTGTTCTTTCTCCAGTATTTCCTGTCCACACCCCCTGTCTCCATCTCCTCCAGTCTTATTGTATAGGGGTGAGGGTCTGGTACAGTAATGTATCTCTTGTTCTGTTCTTTCTCCAGTGTTTCCTGTCCACAGCCCCCTGTCTCCATCTCCTCCAGTCTTCACCACAAGCCCAATGCACAAGTATCAGCTGTCAACGAACGCCTGTCTATGGCCAACTAGCGCACATAACACACCGCGTATGCTGGCGCACAGCCAGCTGACAGCCAAAATAAACAAACCCCGCTTAACGCTTAACGCTCATACACTGCATAAAGTCTGACAGTACACGTCGACATACGATACCCCCGTTCGGCAGTGAGGTACGTGATACTTATGTCTTAACCACTATTATGTGCTATGTGCTGACGAACATTCAGGAGCGCGCGGCGTTGAGCTACTTCTACGCCAAACGTCGTGTGCTCGACGACGGCGTCACTACGGCGCCGATACTCGTATAAACAACCTACCTAACATAAGGACTATCCCTATCTACCTACCTACCTACCTAAGGGGTCACTTTTTTATCTCTCTTTTTTTGTGTGTAAAATAAAAAAGGTTCAGGAGCCCCACCCCCAAAACGCCCGTAGGGCGTTTTGGGGCCCCGTCGTGGGGCTCCTGAACCTTTTTTATTTTACACACAAAAAAAGAGAGATAAAAAAGTGACCCCTTAGGTAGGTAGGTAGGTAGATAGGGATAGTCCTTATGTTAGGTAGGTTGTTTATACGAATATCGGCGCCGTAGTGACGCCGTCGTCGAGCACGCGACGTTTGGCGTAGAAGTAGCTCAACGCCGCGCGCTCCTGAATGTTCGTCAGCACATAGCACATAATAGTGGTTAAGACATAAGTATCACGTACCTCACTGCCGAACGGGGGTATCGTATGTCGACGTGTACTGTCAGACTTTATGCAGTGTATGAGCGTTAAGCGTTAAGCGGGGTTTGTTTATTTTGGCTGTCAGCTGGCTGTGCGCCAGCATACGCGGTGTGTTATGTGCGCTAGTTGGCCGTAGACAGGCGTTCGTTGACAGCTGATACTTGTGCATTGGGCTTGTGGTGAAGACTGGAGGAGATGGAGACAGGGGCTGTGGACAGGAAACACTGGAGAAAGAACAGAACAAGAGATACATTACTGTACCAGACCCTCACCCCTATACAATAAGACTGGAGGAGATGGAGACAGGGGCTGTGGACAGGAAATACTGGAGAAAGAACAGAACAATTGTCACATTACTGTACCAGACCCTCACCCCTGTAAATAAGATTGGAGGAGATGGAGACAAGGGTTGTAGACAGGAAACACTGGAGAAAGAACAGAACAATTGTCACATTACTGTACCAGACCTTCACCCCTATACAATAAGACTGTAGGAGATGGAGACAGAGGCTGTAGAAAGGAAACACTGGAGAAAGAACAGAACAATTGTCACATTACTGTACCAGACCCTAACCCCTACACAATAAGACTGTAGGACATGGAGACTGACGCGGTAGACAGAAAACACTGGAGAAAGAACAGAACAATTGTCACATTACTGTACCAGACCCTCACCCCTATACAATAAGACTGTAGGAGATGGAGACAGAGGCTGTAGACTGCAAACACTGGAGAAAGAACAGAACAAGTGTTACAATACTCTACTTGACCCTCATCACTATACAATAAGAATGGAGGAGATACTTCATCTGTTCTTTCTCCAGTGTTTCCTATCTACAGCGGGCTGAAGACAGGAAACACTGGAGAAAGAACAGAACAAGTGCTACGATACTGTACCTGACCCTCACCCCTATAAAATAAGACTGGAGGAGATGGAGACAGGGGCTGTAAACAGGAAACATTGGAGAAATAACAGAACAAGTGTTACAATACTGTACCAGACCCTCACCCCTTTACAATAAGGAAACACTGGAGAAAGAACAGATGAAGTGTTACAATACTGTACCAGACCCTCACCCCTGTACAATAAGACTGGAGGAGATGGAGACAGGGGCTGTGGACAGGCTACGATACTGTACCAGACCCTCACCCCTATAAAATAAGACTGAAGGAGATGGAGACAGGGGCTGTAGACAGGAAACATAGGAGAAAGAACAGAACAAGTGTTCCAATACTGTACCAGACCCTCACCCCTTTACAATAAGACTGGAGGAGATGGAGACAAGGGTTGTAGGCAGGAGACACTGGAGAAAGAACAGAACAAGTGTTACAATACTGTACCAGACCCTCACCCATATATAATAAGACTGGAGGAGATGGAGACGGGCTGTAGACAGGAAACACTGGAGAAAGAACAGAACAAGTGTTACAATACTGTACCAGAACCTCACCCCTATACAATAAGAATGGAAGAGATGGAGACAGGGGCTGTGGACAGGAAACACTGGAGAAAGAACAGAACAAGTGTTACAATACTGTACCAGACCGTCACCCCTATACAATAAGACTGCAGGAGATGGAGACAGGGGCAGTAGACAGGAAACACTGGAGAAAGAACAGAACGAGTGTTGCAATACTGTACCAGACCCTCACCCCTATACAATAAGACTGTAGGAGATGGAGACAGAGGCTGTAGACAGGAAACACTGGGCAAAGAACAGAACAAGAGTTAAGATACTGTACTAGACCCTCACCCCTATACAATAAGACTGGAGGAGATGGAGACAAGGGCTGTGGACAGGAAACACTGGAGAAAGAACAGAACAATTGTCACATTACTGTACCAGACCCTCACTCCTATACAATAAGACTGGAGGAGATGGATACAGGGGCCGTGGACAGGAAACACTGGAGAAAGAACAGAACAAGTGTTGCAATACTGTACAGACCATCACCCCTATACAATAAGACTGGAAGAGATGGAGACAGGTGCTGTGGACAGGAAACACTGGAGAAAGAACAGAACAATTGTCACATTACTGTACCAGACCCTCACCCTTATACAATAAGATTGGAGAAGATGGAGATAGGGGCTGTAGACAGGAAACACTGGAGAAAGAACAGAACAATTGCTACGATACTGTACCAGACCCTCACCCCTATAAAATAAGACTGGAGGAGATTGAGACAGGGGCTGTAGACAGGAAACATTGGAGAAAGAACAGAACAAGTGTTACAATACTGTACCAGACCCTCACCCCTTTACAATAAGACTGGATGAGATGGAGACAAGGGTTGTAGACAGGAAACACTGGAGAAAGAACAGAACAAGTGTTACAATACTGTACCAGACCCTCACCCATATATAATAAGACTGGAGGAGATGGAGACGGGCTGTAGACAGGAAACACTGGAGAAAGAACAGAACAACTGTTACAATACTGTACCAGACCCTCACACCTATACAATAAGAATGGAAGAGATGAAGACAGGGGCTGTGGACAGGAAACACTGGAGAAAGAACAGAACAAGTGTTACAATACTGCACCAGACCAAAGAACAGAACAAGTGTTACAATACTCTACCAGACCCTCACCCCTTTACAATAAGACTGGAGGAGATGGAGACAAGGGTTGTACGCAGGAAACACTGGAGAAAGAACAGAACAAGTGTTACAATACTGTACCAGACCCTCACCCATATATAATAAGACTGGAGGAGATGGAGACGGGCTATAGACAGGAAACACTGGAGAAAGAACAGAACAAGGGTTACAATACTGTACCAGACCCTCACCCCTATACAATGAGAATGGAAGAGATGGAGACAGGGGCTGTGGACAGGAAACACTGGAGAAAGAACAGAACAAGTGTTACAATACTGTACCAGACCGTCAACCCTATACAATAAGACTGCAGGAGATGGAGACAGGGGC